>JABJVR010027692.1:0-19049 GCA_025773905.1 Chitala chitala
TGTGTGTGTGTGTGTGTGTGTGTGTGTGTGTGTGTGTGTGTGTGTGTGTGTGTGTGTGTGTGTGTGTGTGTGGTGCAAAGGTTTGTGATCATGGTGTACCATACCTTGTGCTTTATATTGCTGAGACTCGAATCTGAGTTACCAGTTTGTATATGCATAAATGAATGCATAAGCACACAAATACATGCATAACCTTTATAGAGCAGTTTATCAGGCTTTAAAAAATCTATACACTGTACTAATTACAAAGAGTACTACAGAATGAGATAAATTTGCAAACCTATTGTATATCTTAACATTCCAAGAAAATAAGCTGTGAATCATTTATAAAATGTTTTTCAGACATATAGTTGAATGCATAAAATTCTAAATTGTCAAAAATATACAAAACACTCCTGCACACTGTCTCTTTTGGACTTCAATATTGATAAAATTAATGCAGGAGTTATTTTTTTATATTTGCTAGTTGGTGCTTTTCTCCAATGCACAGGCATGTAGTGACTGTGATTATTTTTGATAATATTGTAGAGTGCTGTTTTGTCTGCAGGTTTCTCAAGATGTAACAGAATAGCCAGGATTTAGTCATTGTCATCCTCTGTGTTATACACTGCTCTTATGCTCTTTTTCACTTTCACCCTGCATAGCTTTACTGTCCCTTGTATTTTCCATTCTTCCTTTAGTGAGACACTAGTTTAGTTTCAGGTCACTGGATACTTAGAGACTGTCCCAAAAAAGAAAGCCACAAAGCAAGGGACACCCTAAAAAGGATGCCAGTCATTATATACAACATGGAAGATGCCAATCTACCTGAACCACACATCTTTGGACTGTAAGAAGAAAGCCACCCAGACAAGGGAGAATATGCAAACTCTGAGAACCCAGGCTACAATGAAATCCACAACCCCAAAGACGTGACCCACAAATGCTACTATGGGCAGCTCTGGACAGAGAATATAGATTTTCATATTTTGGATATTGAAATTCTGCCCGTAGTGTGTGTGTGTGTGTGTGTGTGTGTATGTGTGTGTGTGTGTGTGTGTGTGTGCCCTGTGGTGGGTTGGTGCCCCACCCTGGGTGTCCCCTGCCCTTCGCCCTATGTGCTCTGGGATGGGCTCCAGGCTTCCCCGCGACCCTCACCAGGAATAAACGGTTAAGATAATGGATGGATGGATGGATGGATGGATATTGAAATTCAATAATATAATATAGATTCAGTGATCATACTCTTGTGTGTTCCACTGTCACAGCCCAGGCACTTCTGTGTTTTAATGAAAGCATAGATAGTCTGCAAAAAAAAAAAATCACATTTTGCAAAATATAAAGCAAAAAAAAAAAAAAAAAGCAAAAAACAATCTGCCTTTGGAGAAACTGCTTGAGCATTTTTCATTACCTTCAGTCTTCATTGAACAAACAGAGCAAGGTCTCTGGGCTCTAAAAGGCTGATAGATTTCTTGAGTCATAACTTTTTTTTCCTCTCCTCCAGCTTTTTTAAAACTTTAATCTATATTGATCTCAGCTGAGAGCTTCAGTGTTGCAGGAGTCAGGGAGGTGAGACAGCACTACCATGTGCAAAGTTCCAGTCGACCCCTCATCTTGTCAGTGAAAAGCTTATGGCAAACGCCGACACACGTGGGTACTAGGACGAGGGGGCCTGTGATATGCACAGAGCCAAAACTGAAAAGGTTGCCAGATCACATTATCCTTGATGATGACAGGGGGATCTTCTTCTGCTCAACACAGATCACGAGCTGTCAGGAAGGTCAGCTGAGGGATCGGAACGCCTTCATCTGTAGCCAGGTGAGGCTATCGTCCATCATGTACCAACAAACAGCAGGAGGGAGAAATAGAAAAGCCTTCAGCACTGCTGTAAAATTGCTCTTCTGAGAGACACCTGTGTTTCGACTTAGACCAAAAAAGGAGAGCAAAGGGCAGACTGACCAAATCAATTGACTAAAACAAGTGAATCGTTCACTGGGGCAAAACACGCACGCCTCCTCGGTCGAAACTCTATTTGCTTTTTCCTGACCCTGGACCTTGGATGAGGTGGGCTGAGCCCAAAGTTGTCGTGTGACTCCCAATATGCATGGTGGTACTCAAAATAATTTTAGTAGGAGCCTGAGGACAAAAAAAAAAAAAAAGAAAGCACTTGTGTGACTTGTGATTTCTATAGAGTGGAACATCACCCTCACACCAAAAATGATAGGAATGGAAAGAATACTTTCAGTTCCCTCTGGTTTAAAAATCCAATTTGCAGATTTTGTTCTACTCTGCTGTTCTACGTTTGTACGTGTGCGCACTTGTGTGTGTATGTGCGCATGCATGCCATCATCTGTGTCTCCCTCATGGGCAGAACGTAATGACAGACGAGCATGTTTGACTAAGTTTAGAAACATATAAAACACTTGGAGCCATCCAGCTTATTAAGTGTATTTCATGCCCTGTTATATTGCAGTGAACACCATGCAACAGGTCAGACAAGGACTGTATTGTCACTTGAAGATAATACTGGAATTAAAATTAGCATCTTTTTCTAGAATGGGCAATGTGCCATTTCACCACCCTTTCCCACACCTACTACTTTGTGCAGTAGTGATTATTTTTTATCAAACCTCATGATTAGCCCCTCAGACCTGCAGGGTGTGAGATTTGAATCTCAGCCCTTGGTTTATGCATGTATAATAACACATATTAACAATAATACTCCTCTCTAGTTTTCGGTTTGTTTCTTCCTATGATCCACAAATACGTGATTCTGGAGAATTGGTGGGTATATATGTGAGTGAGTGTACACAGGTGCCCTGCAGTGCATGCAAAGCCTATAATTTACATATAATTGCTTTACCCCAGTTGTTTCAGGGAGAATGGTACAAATCATAATAACCCTGACTGAAAAACTATGTACATGAGGTAATGATATCAATTGTAATGTCTGCTGGCACATCCTCAGAGCAAACTGAAGTTCCATCTCCCAATGCAGTGCCCTGTCCGAATGCTTACCTGACGTCAGCAGCAGCTGTCACAAAGCCGATTCTGTTGTGTGGTGAAGGGGTCTCCCCAAATGGCAGGCCAATTAAGGCCTTTCCACGAGGCATGGTGTCTGTTGCCAGGATGACTCCAGCTATGAACCTCTCAGTTCAGAGTCCCGGCAATTTGTACAACAAGAAAATTAATTTCCGTTCACCTGTGATGTGGCCTTCACCGAAACAGTATCTCTGGAGGACATACGCCCAGACAAACGAGATGCAGAGAAAGACCTTCACACAGCCCACATACCACAACACATCTGACACAGTTAAGCATTCTCAGCTGAAGTATCCACACAAAAAACCCTCTAGTGACACAGATTAAAAACTTCAAATTCACACAGAAGAAATTGAGCCACAAAGGTGAAAACTAATTAGGGGGAGAATAAACAAATTAATGTGCAAGCAAAAGGCTATTACCAGAATCGTTAATTTTAACGAGATCAGGAGCATGGAGCTCTGTTCCTGGTGGGCTATGTGTCATCAGAATTTTTTTTCAGTCACCTTCCTTAATTAATTAGTAACATTTTCATACTTTCAATGCTGTTCTTATAAATTGAAAATGTTTTAAAAATGTTTTTACTGTATTTACTTTCCTGTATAGGTGGCACAGTGGTGTGGTGGTTAGCACCGTTGCCTTGCACCTCTAGGCGTGGGGTTCAGTTCCTGCCCTTGGTCTGTGTGCATGGAGTTTGCATGTTCTCCCTCTCCATGGTTTTCTCCATGTTCTCTGGTTTCCTCCCGCAGTCCAAAGATATGCAGGTTAGGTTGATTGGTGTCTCCAAAGTGTGTGTGCCCTGTGGTGGGTGGGTGTCCCCTGTCCTGCATCCTATGTGTTCTGGGATGGGCCTCAGGATTCCCCACAACCCTTAGGAGGATGAAGTGGTTTAGAAGATGACTGACTTTCCTGTCTAAACATTGTTTAAATACTCACTGGAAAATGCTTTCTGCTACATCTCTAATTTTTTTTTTCACAGAGCACTAGTCTGAAAGCAAAATGAGTCATAAATAGACCTTTCATTAAGCTACAGAATGCATTTGAACATTTTTATTTTAACTGAGGTTCAAGCCTCCCTAAAACATAAACAAATACATTGATATTGATATTTTTTTCCATCTGTAGCCAACACAGCATAGTTTAAAAAAATTAATGTAGAAACTGGTGAATAGGTAGGATAAGGTGACATTGATGCTATGAAGGTCATAATGAAAAAATATGAAAGCGGTGTTGTTTGTAATGTATCGTTTATAAAAATTTTTTACAACCGATGAGCCGGTGCCCTGTCCTGTGTTTTCCCATTCGCTGCACCTGCAAGTTGCATTAAACACAATCCAGGGTCTTCCAGCCCTCACCTGGTTAAGCTGTTGGAAAACAAACTGAATAAAAAATATACAGCACATTTTAACTAACATTCAGTTGAATCAGCCTGTATCCAAGCTTAAAACATGATATCCTTGATCCAAAAATGTGTATTAATGTTAATTAACAGTATTTACAGCGTAAGCTTAATGCATAATGTTAATTTTATTTTGCATTCCTAAACTGTCACAATGTAAAATTTATATAGCTTACATATTGTTTTAATTTGCCGTGCTCTTCAGAGCTTTAAGATTTGTCTCCCCTAAATACGCAATTTTTTTAAAGCTCTGTATTGGCAAAAGAAATTTGACTATACTCAGTAGACATTCTTATTGACTTCTGGGTGAGGTTTTCTGGGTTTTCCATGTTTCAGAGGTTGTATCTTGATTTAATCTAGACAAAGTACATTGATGAATAATATTGAACCAAAACTCATAGCTGTGGGTCCGTACACACTAGACTAAAACATTAATAGATGTTCCATTTCCCACAAAGAGTTAATTGGTTGCTTTATATATTTATGCAGTATATACTAATTAATGATGAAATCTATCATTTCACTTCTAGTGTTTGAGCTAATTTAACACTGAATAAAACAAACATGAGCACCCCTACTTCTGGGAGGAATGTTTTCAGAAATGGTTTTTATTTTTCGGCAACTTCAGTTAGTGCAGGGCATATACTTGAAAAACAAAGCAAGGCAGTGGCGAAGGTGACAGGGTGAGAGTAGCTCATGGCGAGAAGGCTTTGATCTTGCTGTCCCTTTGATGCATGTTTAAAACAGGACCTTGTCCACAAAGCACCCCCACTTCATCTCATTTGTGTCACTTTTGTGAGGAAAAAAAAACGTGCTATTGATGTCCTACAGACGTGCTCAGGTTTCCTCTAATTACTAACTACTTACTCAAAATGTATTTATAA
The DNA here is from genome assembly GCA_025773905.1 of Chitala chitala. Taxonomy (NCBI): domain Eukaryota; kingdom Metazoa; phylum Chordata; class Actinopteri; order Osteoglossiformes; family Notopteridae; genus Chitala; species Chitala chitala. Next base: position 5,305 of record JABJVR010027692.1, read on the forward strand.
TCAGAACTGCAACAAAACTCCTGAGGAAGGAGGCCTCCTCTAAGGTATTTTCTTCACTTTCCTTGGACTATAGTCCCACGATATTTTGTCCAAAATGTATGACATCAGCATTGAAAGAATATTTATCTGTGATATTTTTAATAGGTGTTCCATTTTTTTAAGTGTGCCATTGAAATCCTTAGAAAGAAGCCCTAAAGGTGCATGTATGTATGTCTGTGTGCGTGCATGGTTGTGAGAGCTGCGTTTTGAGGGTTAGGGTGACTAGAAGAGCTGGCCAGGGAGAAGCTCACCAAGAGGCAATCCATGCACTGAAGAGAGGCAATAGTAATGCTTGTCATGGAGTCAAATTTAGAAGTAAGATATTTTTGTGATTGATTGATGATAATCACCATCTGAGTGTCAGTTACTTTTAGAGCAATTTTGTCACAGCAATAATTACATGTTAACAATTTATTTTTTGTTGAATTGTGGTGATGATAACAGCTGCCTCTACAGAGTTCCATTGGACTCCAAAATTTCAGTATGAGATGTTTTGGACACAGACCTCACAAAAATGTGACAGATGTATGCATGAAATTTGTTCTACCTTATCTGCAAATACTGTGCCTAGCCAAGAAACTATGACAAATCCATGTTTCATACATGTCAGTCGATGAATTGTTACTTTGATATGGTTTAATAACTCTTATATGCATTTCTATCATTAGGATCTTTGCCTGATTTTGCTTAATTAAGCAGTAAGTTGAAGAGAACCACACTGATTGACTGCTTACCTTGTTTTTATGGAATATTTGCGAAAGAACTTCCCCATTACCATATTCAGGACCCAATTTCCACACGAGGTACACGGTTTGTTACCGAGTCATGAATATTTAACAGTTCAGAAAATGACACACTCTTGACATTTTGATTAAAAAAGGTGTCGCTCTGAGCGACAAACACAGCTTTCAACATTGTGTCATTTCTGCCATCATAAAAACATCTGGAGACCATTTTAAATTACCTTGCCTTGTCCTTGCGACTGCCTGTCTGATAAACGCTCAGCTTTCCAAACTGTTCAGTTCAGTCCTCCTTGTGGACACAAACAGACCTTGAGTTCTTGTTTTGGAGGAGAAAATTGATGTCAAAGTCAGACGAAGGAAAAAGTAATAAGTCACTCAAAACTGAACATGCAACATACAAAGCCTTTAGGATTTAGTTTATGAAATTAATAGTTCAGGGATACGAAGCATTTTAATTGCATTATTATTAGTAGCTATAAATATTATTAGTATTTAATTTACCATTTTAACATATCTGACTATTAACATGGCATACCAGAATTTCATAATCTCATGAGTAATAAGAATAATTTGAGTATGTTATATAACTGGGATGTATCTGGTAAAAAAAAAAAAATCACATGGGCTAACAGCAACTGGTGAGAAAAATATTTTTGCAAAGTTTAGAGCTTTTAGAAAAGAACAATGGGTATCATTCTCCAATATTGTTTTTTCTAAAATTTGTTCTGGAGAAAGGTCCTAAATCAGTTCTAAAAAAAGGTTAGAACATAATCTCGGAATATTCTGACTTTATTCTCAGAATTATACTTTATTTTATTTTTTTTGTGGTCCTAAAACGCCGTCGCAGAATGAAACCCAGTGTTACTTACTGTACTGACTTCATACATTGTGATTATTTTTAAGATATGCATTGGACTGTTGAAGTTAATCAGCCTATTGTAGATTGTCACTAGAACAAGGTTAATGAGCAACAAACATACAAGTGACATAGGCTGGAATGCAGATCAGATGTGGACTCGTGCCCATGGTTGTTAGCAGCATCATTGAAATCTTTTGGACAAACCAGTGATGCTTTCAGGTGAATGAATGACATACTTCCTAAAAGCTGCTTGTTCCTCAGAAGGTCAGAGTGACACCACTGTCTGCTAGAGTTTCTAAAAGGCCTGCTGAGTAGTGAGTGGGCTTTTGTGTAAGAACCATCTTCCTCATCCTACACACTGCAAACACAAGAACACCATCAAAAGGTCCTCTGCCTCATTACTGTTGCTAATGTGATTAAACTTATTTTCAAGAGGCTACAGCTGTCCCATTTTATTTATTATTATGTTTTTTATACTAAAATATAAGAAGGGAACTAGGATATCAAGTTCAAATGAAAGACTATGATATGATGACACACAGACTACCTTGACTGCCATGGGTAAGACCTAAATAATTAACAGTACAGTCAACTGCATACGATAACAAAGCGAAGTATGAAGCTGCAGCTCGTTACACCTGGGGTTAAAATTTTCTTAAATTAATTAGGCATAAGTTACAGGGTAGAGTTTCTGTCTTGCTGCTTTCATTTAATTATTGTCATAAAGTGTTCTTCTATGCTCCTTTCTGACATTGTCATAACCCTGGAGCAGGAAAGACTGCGGTCTTGTCTCAGTATGACAAAGGCTTGTGTGACAGTGCTGCCGTAAGCAAATTGCTTCAGAACCTTCAGACCTGTGCCCCAGGCAATACAAGTTTACTGTACATTCCTCAAGTAATTCTCCCCCGTGCCACGTCTGCTAAATTAATCTGTCCAGCAGGACATTTTGTTGTACAGTGAAAGAAGATGAGATAATGCTAAGTACCTTATGACTGCCTGAAAATGATATTCATATTCATATCTGATACTGATCTAACTTATACAAATCTTTTTTTATTCTAAAAATAATTTACGAGTTCTCTTATGGTGATTCAGCAGTGTGCCTGTGAAAGTCTTTAATTCCTCCAGGTTTCAAAGAGAGAGGTTAGTTTTCACTGATAGTTATGACAGCACATAAGGTTACATATTTGTGAAGAATATTGTGTAATTTCAACTCTGGACCATTCTTACAGGTATCACAACATTTTTAAGAGCTTTTTGCATGGACAGAGAAATGTAATAATTTAAATGAAATCCATGAAAACAGTGCTAGGCAGTTCTTAGTGATCCCCTGCCATGTGTAAAAAAATAATTGGCAGTAGGTTTGGCAAGTGAATATTTGTACAGCTACAAATCCTAGAGAGATTAGTTAAAAAAAAAAAATAAAAAATATATATATATATATATATAATGAAAAAAAATGTCAGCTGTGCGACCTTATGAATTCAGCTATGATCAGTTCAGTTGGGTTTTATATAATTGCCCATCACAGCATGACACAAAAGCACTTCACAAACAACGCCAGAAACAACAGTATCATGATCGCACATAATATGTTGGCCACTATTAAAAGTTTAAGAATGTAGTACAGATCTTTGTGTTTAATTAAGGAAAATATGAGTAGAGGATGGCATTTACTTGAGGAAAAAGTTCCCAGTATGTGTAAGTCAAAGCCTGATTAGTTGGACCCTATGTTGTTGTGTTTTAACTTGGCCCTTGGGACAGCTGCCAATGCTCATCGGTGAGTCCAACGGTGCTGCAGGCCTCACAGCTCATGTTCAGCAGATGTTCTTCACAGGCTCTATGGACATACGGCACATATGGATCCTGTTAAGAGTCATCGTTAAATCATGGTAAGCACAGTGCAGAGTACCTCTGATAACAGCTACTTCAAAGTAAAGGTTTTATATAAAGCCTGTCTGACTGCTGTATAGCAGTTGTTGACTTCTTCCGTACTGTCTCCCATAAATAAATTGTATAGAATTCAGATTAAACTAATTTGTGATGTACCTGTCATAACAGACTTGAATAATCACTAAGGTGGCAGACAAAGAATGATTGTAAAATAATCAGAAAAACACACTTTCAGAAGATATAATAACATTTTGGATACAAGTGTCTTGAGTTATAATTAGATGTAATGAACAATTATGCAAATGAACAGTCATGCATTTTAAACCAGTCAGCATCTTCCAGATACATGAACAAGAAGTAATAGACTACTTTCATCATGTCTGTCAACGTCAACGTGTATATTAAAATCAACAACTTTGCCTAATTACATTAATTGTAACTTTGTCTACAAGGACATTTAAAGTCAGTAGTAATTTCTGGAAGAGATGTTAAGGCTCAGACTGAGCACAGAGCCATGAGTCATAGGGAAGTACTGTGAAGGAAATCTTCAGGGAAGAGAAAGAAAAGGTGGGGGTGGGGGGTGTCTGCCTGGCAGATACAAAAACCCGGGAATGTGTCCAAAAAATCTGTGTGTAAACAGTGAAGTAGTAGAATAAATTAGCAATAAAGTAGATTTTTAACTTGCATGAATTCACCTTTCCTTAAATGTACAGTGGCCAACTCCTTTCTTATTCACCCACACAGGGTAACCAAATTCAGTAAAGTGGTTCCACAGGTTACTAAATAAAGGGACTGAATACAAGAAATTCAAATTTCAGATATTATGGTGGAGTTTGATGGCATCATCATCTTTCCTAAGTCACCTGTTAAATTTGGGAATGTCCCTACAGACTTTGAGCCAATATCGAGTAAAGGGACACTACGCTTCAGATGTACACGTCACAAAGATCAAGATGAACTTCTGTTTCATCTCGTCAAATTACTTTGTTTTCATCAAATGAAAGTGGAATGAATTCTTCTGTTAGCTTGAGAACGTGAGCATGAATATTTAAGATCAAATGTGGTTCTCCGGCTATTTCAGGCTTAATGTGGCAGCTGTTTCCCGAGGGGGAAACCGACACCTAGCTTGTCATGATCAAAGAGTTGTGTCTAAAAATATCAGTCTGAATGGCTCACGGTTCATGGATAATTACATATGAACTTCTTTGTACCCATCCATCCATTTTCAATAGCCTCTTATCCAATCAGTGCTGCAGTGATCTGAAGCCTATCCCAGGAAGTATAGGAAAGGTAAAAGTTTTCACTGGGATAGTGTGCCAATCAATTTACAGGTAATATAAAAGTGATATAAAAAATTTTTATTAATCTCAAGCACAGCTCTTTGGACTGTGAAAGGTTAACATTTATACCCAGAGGTAGACCACCCATACATAGAAAGCTCAGATCATACATTCACAAAGGATTAAATTTTACCTGACAATACTGAAGACAGGATCCACTCACCAGCTAACCACATAATTCTGCTGTATAAAGGTACTGTAACCTGAAGAGTACTTTCAGAAGTTGAAATCCTAGCCCTGGAGAGACAATACTCTCACTGTTTTGCAGTCATGTCATAACTGCAACATTACCAGGAAACTGCATGTGTAATTCCTGTGGAAGCATCGGTTCATCTGAAAGTAATAATGTTAGCCATCAAACTGTTAAAACACTGAGCAGAACAAAAGGAGACTATCAGTGCAACCTTAGCCGCAATTGTGCATTTACATCAGTTTTGATGCTAAGCTTTGTTCTTCATCAAATGTTCTACTGGTGGGGTCTAAAAAGTATAGCTAAGGAGCTAAAATGATAAGAAAAGTGATCATATACTGAAATGGAAACAGATTGCTCCACTAGTCATCACAGAGGCACTAACATATTCCTTTTCTGGAAAATACTCCAGTGGTCAATTTCTCTCTCATAAGTACAGTGGTCTGTCTACTTACATGTATGTGAGTAGAAATATTCATACTGCATTTGTGCATATCTCCTAACTGCCTGCTCATTGACCCCATTTGTCATTTTCTTAATTACTCTTAAAGCTTATTTCAAGCTTAGACATACGGGGTTTCAAATTTAAAATTACCCCGTTTAAAATTCCAAACAAATCTTGGTAATGGAAAGCTTATGTTATACAATGTACTGGTTAGAGAGGTAGACTTCAAACCTGATAAGATAGGAGAGGCCATGCTCCACAAGCAAGACGCTTAAACTGTTCCAGTAAAAATGTGGATAAAATTGTAGGATGCTTCACGTAAAACCATCAGACCAAAAACTTGCTGCAGGTAAATTTTTTGGATCCTATATCTAAATAGTTGCCAACAGGAGAGTTCTTATTGGTTTGGTAGGACTTCCTCTAAAGGATTTTTGTCTCTCTATCAGCACTTAAAGTTGTGCCAGGAAGCACAGATAGCCACTCAAACCTCACCACCCAAGAAATGGCCACTGGAATTTCAAAAACTGCCCTTGGCCCAAACGCTTGTCAGAATGCCTGAAACAGTCTCATTGGTCATGCTGAAGGGGAATATTGCTACAACTGTGATTATAGTTAGCTCAGAACAAATAGCTTTTCATACCCAATCAAAGAAAAGACCATTCCAGGAAAAAATGATTCATACATTTTCAGAATCTTGGTTTTTTTTAAATCTAACTATGAATGGCTAGAAGGCCCATCAGAACTCTGTTGATCCCTCACTTGTGATGGATTTCTTATCTCCAGTGTCTGTCCCCATATTAATGCATGCTGTCCAGCTGCAAAGGCTCTTCAAAGCACTCGCAGCGTACTATCATGAGCAAACGAGTCCCTTGCTAATGGTGGAAAACACACGGAGACAGCTGCAGCTCCCAAGCCCAATAACTGACTGCAGTGCTCTCCTCTTTGTCTGTTGCTAGGCGTGCCAGATGCCTGGCCACTGCTACCCAGCACTGTAGGGAGTCAGAACTTGTATCTCTTTGTGCATGCAGAAGGTGTTGACATACAGCAGATTACTGGCTAATCTGTACCGCTACCTGGATTCTGACGCTGATGAGTTTAGAAAAATTGTACGATGAGCTATCATGGAAGTAGTTCATTCAAACAAAAAAGATGTGACTTTCAAAAATCACTTTGTTTTAGACTTTGTTCTTTGTTGGGAGAATCCAAATTCTGAAAGCGTCTAGAACACTGTTGCTCCAGAGGATGCTGTGAAACGTGACAGTGATTGATTGGGTTGCCAGATCAGGCACGTGACTGACAGAGCAGCGGGACTAGCAGAGATCTCAGATATTCTGGCTGAATATGCACAAAGCAGGCTGCTGGTAACAGCCATAACATTTACATTTACATTTCAAGTGCTTTATTTTTATTATTTGACATTACTGATAATTAAGTTCCTATTTTGTCTCAATGAAGTAGCTAACATTGCGACAGTCAAAAGAGCATTTTGATGGTATGTGTATGTACTGTATGCTATGTGTATATGTGTGCATGTATGTACACCTGTATACAACCCCTATTCCAAAAACGTTAATAATAACAATTATTCATAATAATTTATTTACAAAATGAAATGAAGTTTCAACTTTAAATATGTTGTCTATGCTGTACTCTATTTTATGTAAATCATTGCATTTTGTTTTTATGTACATTTTACAAAAAATCCCAACTTTTTTGAAATAGGGGTTGTATTTTGGGATATTTACTGATGAACTGTTTAGTCTTATTTAAGTCCAAACTTGTTACAAGTGAGCTGTGCCTGTGCCCAGTGGGTGATCTCAAAATTAACCTTGTGAGTCACCTTTCCACAAGGTGCAGTGAGGCCAGCAACCCTGCAGTGTGACCTACGGAGCCGAAGAATGGGCTGGTCAGCAAATAAATCGGAGGGCTAAAAAGGCCAGTATGAAGCACAAGGTTCCCAAAGCAAGCCCTTGCAACACTGATCATTTTATTCCATGAGCTGAGCAGTGTAGTAAGTGTTTGAACACCTGGGAATCAATGTTTGTGTTGTCGTTTCGGACTGTTCAGTTTGTGGAGATGCTGGATGAATTATACAGTACAAATGATACTGTTAGGCTAAATATATGAATGGGTTTAACTGCTGGTACAGGACAGATGACACTGGTATAAAATGGATGGATGAGTGGGTTATAGTAACATGCATGAGTGTGTATGTACAATATGCATGCTTAAGTAGAAAAGGGGTTCTGTGTAAACACATATTTGTCAGGCACAACAGTTAGTGTGTTCATATGACCCTTGGCACTTGTGCCATTTTAAAAAATGCTCTCTTGTGACCATTGGACAACAATAAGAACATTTCCTGTGTTCCCTGTCCAAAGAAACAACCTTCAACACAGACAGCTTAGCTAAGACTTTAAAACTGGAGATTTTCCTGTTCATTAAGAAACATAAATTTACATCCTAACTCATTAAAACACTGAATTCAGCTTTTTTTTTTCAGATGACCAAAGACCATCTGTACAAGCTCAGTTCCTGTCTTATTTTCAGCATGTGCCAACAACAGTTATTGCATTTTTAAAGCAATAAAAACAGAAGATATCCTGTTATATATGTCTCATTATTAATGCAACGAATGCTATTGTGTCCAAAATGCACCCCACAAAACTGAAACCTGTCCCCTATTTTTTATGCTGCTCTTGCATCAGCTCCCAGGAAGATTAAGACCACTTCACACATCAACCAAGTTAGCCACTCTTAATGACTCTCTTGCATTGGACAGAGGGAGCAGGAGTCAGGACATCTACATCCCAATGACTCTCTGCCACTGTTCAGCTAATGAGCCTATCCAAGTGAGTTAACTACCCTGGAGGATAAATATGGGGTCCCTGACCAATTTCAACTCAGGCTGAAGAAGCTACTTGGGTAAGTAGTGAAACGTTCCTATCAAGAAGAAAGACGTCCAGTTGACATGATTCAACTGCCAGATTGTTCCACCTGGATGACTGAGAATCTTCATCAACATACAAAACTGAAACTTGCATGAAGACTTTGCCTGCACATCACACACATTACTGAGGTAGGCCTACACAGCCAGGCACTGTAATATTTGGATGACAGTGATCTATTTTCATTCCCTTGTTAGCTCTATGATTATGACACATCTGCTTGCCGTTCCAAATGTCTGACAAAGTGTTTCTGGCTGAGTAATGTATGTGAGAGTGGATTAAAAGTGCTGGATCAATTGGACACGGACGAGGTTCACACAATGTGACACTTTTGAGGAAAAGCAGTAATTCGGTTCAATCCTACCTGTAGGCTAATGGTGTAGAGAATTTAGCATCATGTGTATATGTGTTAGTGTTTGTATTTAAGTGTTGGAAAGCAGGCTATGTTTCTAATGTCAAATCAGGATAGGGGAATCTTCTTTACTGTTAGGGTTTTATGGTCATGTGTTCTGGGTCATTGCATGAAGTTCTGTCATATCAAATCAGTTCATCATCTGACTAGCAGTGGTTCCAATACACTCATCCTGGCTTGAAGTTGGTCAAAAACTCAGTCAAGGACTTTTAAGAGGTTGTAATTTTCAGGAAAGAACACAGAGTACTGCTTTAAGTGGTCTAAAACAGAAAAATTTAAACCTCTACCTCAGTAGGAGACCTAGAGATTGTAGCTGAACTTGGCACTAAAAGGTTTAAATCACAGAATGTTCACAATTGTTGAAATCTATATAAGAGCACTTAACCCATGTGGCTCCATGATCGTTTAAGTATGAAATTGTTAGCTACTTATATAGTACTGGATTTGTCTGCAAAATGTATCCATATATGTATCTGCTAGCCAACATAATAAGTGACATTTATTAGATTTTCAGTCAAATTGACATTTTTATTGGATCTCTATGAAGACCTACATGAAGTTTTAAAATTTGACAATAGGTATTAATCACGCCAATGGAGCATTCATAAGGATACTGCCCCCATTAGCAACCCAGCATCTTCACACCCTGCCAGAACAGTCAGATATTCACCCCGGCACTGCAGGCCTCAAGGTGAGCCACGAAAGAAAGCCCTGTCTCAGGTTCTCCCCCTTTTGAAGGTCACCTGCAGAAAGTACGGAATACACGCTACACTTAGCAGGGTGGGAAGGCAGGAAAGAGCAGAAAAGAAAAATCATCGATAAAAGTGGTTGTTTATCTTACACAGACTATTATAACATAACTCTGGACATATGAGCTGAGGGACATCTCAACGGAGCAGAGCGACTGTTTGTGTGGTGATGAACAAACAGTATCTGGGGTCAGGGGAAAGGCAAATGGAAACGGAATAATTACAAAATGTCATTTGCCTCCCCAGTCCTGAGGGTTTGAGACTATTGGCTCTCAGGTCTCCTGCTGTTCCCCTCCCACCCTGCCTCCTGACCTCCTGCCCCAGATCATTCTGCAGAGTCACAGTGTTCTGGCACCCCCACGGACAAATGGACATTTCAGAATGTGGGGAACATGACATTTACATTGTTACCAAGTCACTGGGATATTTTCATTATTGATGTGCAACCTACTGAATTATTTAATATAGAAAATGCAACCTGGGAAATATTTATATTGCTATCTTTTTTTGGTGAATAAATTTATTTCTGATTGCTTGTGTGTGCTGTGGTGTTCGTAATGACACTTCTCGGAACATCAAACATAATTGGAAAGATCTGTAAGCATTGCTTTTTTAATTTAAAATACAAAAAACTGTCAAAGGTTTTATTCCCATTATATCTGATGATAAAGTCAAAGCTTGTCAAATTCCGCAGGACACAAAGTGTACATGTGCATAAATAGTGGTCATTATTTGAGCTAATCTTACCAGGAGGTTTGCTTTGACTCTTCATTCTGTTCAGACAAAATTGGAATAAAACCGCCTGCTTGTGCTGCCAAAGACTGGATATCATGTTAATAAAGAGCATTGCCTTACAATGTCAGTCTGTTTCTCACTGGATAATAAGGGGGCATGTCTTATACTTCAATGGTCCACAAACTAATGGGCTGGCAGGGGGTTGATACCCACCTGAGATCCTGTAGGCTGCAGATGTCATTGGTCCCACTTGGGGGTACAGAGCAGGGTGAATTTTGTGCTTGCTGCAATGTTTATGACATGTGAACCAGATTTTGGAACTCTTGAACTTGATCACTGATGGAATTAACATCACAACAGGGTTCTCTGTATAATGTCTGAGTATTCTGGACATCCTGTACAATTTAATGTATGTGTGGAGCTAATGAAAATGAGCATAATGCAGCAGAGAATTACTTACAATATGGTCAGGTCAAAGGGTGAGTCCGATTCTGCCTGCCCTTCTACACTTTTACATTTATATTCTTTTCCCCTGAAATTGAATCTATTCGCAATTATTTCATTGTATTTATTGGACTGGAGAACATTTACAATAGTAGATTTTTCCACATGGTCCATGAAGAAAACAGCAAAAATTCTTTCATTAAAATTACATTTGTACTGCTACTGACATAGCATTCTGTTTCTAACTCCCCGGCTTTCTAGAGGAGCAAACGCTCTGAGCTTGGAGGTACCTGTGCTATTGACAGGCTGACGTTTATCTCTGAGAGTTTTGGCAGAATTAATTAATTCAATTGCAGATAAGGATATGTAACACAAACAAACACACTCACTACTTTTCCCCCCCATAAACTGAATCAAACACACGCGTACAGAATTTCCATACTGCTGGAACTTAACTTCATTGTCGCAAACTGAACAAAGCAGTAAAGCACTGAAATATGTAAATAAATACAAAGGTGGCAAGTCACTGCTGCATACTACCAGCATAAGTGATTAGCCCATTCGAAGGATGGTTTCTTTGTTGTCATGGAAATAAAGAGCTGCTGCAGAAGAGAAACCGTATGTCCTATAAAAAAACTTTATAACTCTGGTTTTCTTTGTTTCAGTCTTCTTAACACTTTATTTACCTTTATATTGGGCATATTCAGTATACGTGTAACACCCCTGCTTGTAATGACCCTTGTGTGCCCTAGATGTCACCCTTTCTCCTGCCCCTTTGTGCCGAGTTATTGTTTCCTCGTTGTCTCTGGGTTAGTACTTTGTCTCGTTATCATTTGCCAGCCTCGTCTCGTTTTACCCTGCCTGTGTGCCTGTTTTTTTTCTCCCTGCTTTTGTTAGTCTTGTGCCGGTTGTTGAAGGAATGTAGGTGTATGTGCGTTTGTAAAACTTAGTCTTGTTAATTCCCAGCATTGCTTGTTCCTGTTAGCTGTAGTTTGGTTTGGTTTTCCCTGTTTGTATTTTGCCATTGTTAAATCCCAGTTCCTTTGTTAGTTCTTGGTTCTGCTCTTTATTAAAACTCCCTTTTTGCACATTTGGCCTCGCCTCTCTTGCCTGCTTGGCACAAACTTTACAATATGTGACTAACTTGTAAATAAAACAAAAAAACTACAGTGCCAACAATGATCACTTCAAAAGTTCACTCATTTTAGTAAAATGATCGTTATCTCTAGTTAATTTGGTAGCTTCCTTTAATTTAATTTGGTAACTTCTAATTGCAAAACTGGAAATAAACACTGGAAGATTACATAAAAATACTGTATGTAAATTTTATACAACACAGAATCATTTTTATGCTCATTCCATAAATTGTCTGTGCTATGGCAAATGTACAATGTATTTAAAAAATGAAAAAAATAAAAGTATAATTAGCTGAGAAAACAGTAGTATGCTGTAAGTGTGCTCTCCTTTAAGCTTTATTTTACACACAGTCTGTGAATGAGAGCGATTAACAGTCTCCTCTCCATCTTTTATTCCCCACCAGCTCCTGCTGTAGCCACAGTTTCCCAGTGGGTGCCAACATGGGCCAAGGTGAGCACAGCTATTTTTAACACACTGACTCAAGTGTGGCTCGAGAAAACACATACAGTCTAATTTAGTCCCAAGAGCCTTGAATTATAAACACATAAATAAATAACTCTGCCGGTCACTAGTCTCGACTAAATAGTGTCACAGTACTGCATGTTGATGGCTCTCACCTTGGGGAATCTGCCTGTGGGATAAACACAACCTAAAACTTAATTTTGCTTGAAGCAGGCAACAAATAAGCCTATTTGTAACTTTTCTTTTTCCCATTCTGCCATGTGGGCTGTGCAGTGGGAGAAAGGCAGGAAAGACACAATAAGGAGCAGACTCGCAGGAAGCAGAATAGATTCACAAAAGAAGCATAATGGGGTCCAGTTCCAATGACTTAATTGTAAGGGATTGTGTCATATGTCAGACATCCTTCTTTACTACGTAAGTCTAGGAATAGCACATATGGTATAAAATTTAAGCATTATCAACTTGCAAAGTGAGTATACTAGTAGAATTGTCATTGTTAGACATCACAATCAAAATTGAGAATTGAAAAAATAAATCCAGACAAGACTAATGGAATAGCCAAGTGGTTATAATACATTATACAACATACATCAGGAAAAACCTGTAATTGCTTCTGTGTGGAAAGGAGAGGAAACGCATAGCCTGATGTTGCCCAACTGTACACACTGAAATATAGTGTAATGTTATTCAAATTAGCAAGCCTATAACATCCTAGGAGCACGTACTTGGTGTTAGACCACATAAATTGCATCACAGCAAGCATGTATTGTATCAGGTGTGACTGAAATGCATTAATGGGATTTATTTATACACTTATGTGTTTTACATATATTAGTGTTGTAAGCATTTAGTTCAACTAATGACTGTTTACAAACTTGGTGTAATAACTTGGAGGCATACATTCACTTAACCAAAAAGGAAACAAGCGCATAAATAAAGAGATGTCCTTTAACTCTCATGACAGTCACAGTAGACAGCCTTGTGCTCAAGACAGAACCAGGGCCAGTGGCAGCAACTCAATGTTAGCTAAAAAAAAGCTATAACCAGATATTGGTGGTATCAGACATATTCTGAGTTGCAGAGTTTCAAACTGGACTCTTCTCGGTATGTTTACATTTGCAGATGCAAAACGGGGGGGGGGCATTAAAATTGTTTATATGCATAATTTTTTCTGCAAAAAAAATTTTTAACTATCCTTCATTTATCAGTACAACATGGTCTTCTGAAAACAACATTAACTATTTGTAATCAAGGAAATATCATATAAATTGTTAAAGCCAGCAATATTTACCCCATAATGACAGGGATGGCTTGGCAGTCAGGGCCCAGGCAGTCATTGTGAAAACAGA
>JABJVR010027692.1:19149-35886 GCA_025773905.1 Chitala chitala
CACTGTGAGTTCAGATAGCCATTGTGAAAACAGGCACTGTGAGTTCAAATAGCCATTGTGAAAACAGACACTGTGAGTTCAGATAGCCATTGTGAAAACAGGCACTGTGAGTTCAAATAGCCATTGTGAAAACAGACACTGTGAGCTCAGATAGCCATTGTTAAAAAAGACAGCACTGTGAGCTCAGACAGCCATTATGAAAACAGACACTGTGAGCTCAGACAGCCTTCATATCTCTCTCATACAAGCACACATGCACACGCACACACACAAAACCACCCTAGCAAAACATTGCTGGACTGCAAAATAAAAACACAAACAAAACAAGAAAACAAGTAACATTTGCTAACTACCCCTGACAGTTGACAGAATTGCAAAATGACACTTAGCCCTAGTGCCTCTGCAAGTCTCTGAACAATGTCAGTTGTGCTTTAATTTAACAATCTAGCACTCTTGATTTCAACTTTTTTTATTTTATATCAGCTTTTTTGAAAAATTTACAGTATTTTAAAAAGTCTAGTTTTTAAATGGAACTTATGTTTAATTTTTAAGTACACTACTAGAATACCTCTGAAGTTTACTGTGTCCATTTGGCCTTTGTTCAAAGAGTTTACATAAGCAGATCGTTCCACCATCTGCTGGAAGATGAGTCCAGCTTAGTTCATGCCAATCTCCCTTTAAAAAAGGCAAGACGACAAGAGGTGAAGGCACGTTCAGGAAAGAGTAAAAAAAAAAAAAAAAAACTAATTCCAGCAAACTTACAAGACAAACTATATATATATATATATATATATATATCACATTTAACCAGCCAATCAGATTTAGAAGAGGTGAGCTGCAAGGCAAATCTAGGTCACTAGGGATGAGTGGTTCTTTTAAGCAGGCCCTTGAGGGAAAAAAAAAAGTCTGTGTGATGAAAAGAGAAAGTCTAAGCGAGCCAGTTCCCAGAATGCATTGCTTTAAAGGTGATTCAGCTTTATCTTTATCTATTGCTCCATAGAGAAGAATTCCAACCTGATTCCACAGCATGACAGCGCCACAGCTGCACTATTCACATATTAAGCTTTACATGTTGTTACATGATATATTCAGTTTAAATTACTAATGGAACTATCCTTCTGTGAAAATGTAAATATTGTACATTTTCTACTTTAACACAATAGAACCCCAGGTGACATACTGTATGTGCAACATGAGCTTTCATTAGCCACAGCACTTTGCAATTTGGTTCAACACTCGTTTTGACATCACTACAATCCAACGTTATACTCATATAAAAAAATGTAATACTTTGATTTGTAGAAGCTCTGCAAGCTGTCTAATGAGCAAATGTTTGTGTTTAAAAGTCATAAGAAATCTTAACAACATTGTTAACACAACCACATAATTTTAGAATCTCTATTTCACCTCATGGGTTCCAAAAGGTTAATTTAATCAAATACCTTTAAATAAATTAACAAATATGGTGGATATGTATAATAACCAATGAAGCTATACATAGAAAAGCTTAAAGTAAGATGTTTCAGTATGCTGGCAAGTAGCTACTCACTGTTGATGTGTTTGTTATCAAAACCTGTAGGTGTTCACACAGGGAAACACCGGTCATGGCTGTGAATGAGATGCAGAATGCTGCTGGTACCCAGGGTGAAGGAACACGGTGGCACACTGAGGCGATGGAAGTGGGCGGCCTAGGTGTGTGTCACTGTCAGCAGTTCTGCTTCAAGCCATTCATACCACTGTCTGACCGTGGAACTGAACAGATCACTCCACAGCCATCCACCCCTAAGAGTTCTCACTAGGACCCAAAGTACTAATAAATATAAATGAGTATGAAAATTAAAGGAGCTCAAAAAACACACACATATAAACAATGCAACAACAGTCGTTTCTCATATTACCTTCCACATGAGCCCCCCACTGTCCTCAGAAAATCATGCATCTTGTAGGCAGCAGTAACATTTTTGATTTATACTGATGGGCTTGTGACTTCTTTTTTCCTCTCTCTTGCTATCTCTCTCTCCCCTCTTCTTTTTCCCTTCCTCCTCAATATTAACACAGGTACGTGGGCCACGGGAGCTTCCTGACAATTCATCGAGAAACTGTCAGCTGCAAGACTGGATTTCAGCTTTATTTCGCCTGACAATACAGCACTAGAGAGGAGAGCAGCAGTTGTCATTCAGCAGAATCCAGCAGAGCTTTGGGCTTAATCAGAAATTATTTACTAAAGCAGCCGCACAGGCTGTGGGGAAAACCTGCAGATGCTGCATTTCGCATTTTAAGACCCTGTACCTGTGCCCCTGTGGACCACCATGTTTTTCTCAAATTTAGTCTCAATCCAGTCTAGCTGCTTTGATGCCCTCTTCCCAGATGATCTTAACCAGCCTAATAACTGTGGCTGAAGTGGACTGAATTACACAGGGGTAGTTCTACTAAGGTCCATTGACAGTGCACACAAATAGTTTTGTTACCACTGTAGGTTTCATCTGCTCCCTAGATGTATTACAGCAAAATTATGACTGACTGGTGGCACTGGAGTTTCCATGATGGACAGGAGGCCACGGTGGGACAGGTGTGTGAACAGGACTGAGGGATCACATTCCTACCACTTCTGCAATTCAGAACATCATTAAAAACCTTTCCAGTTCATTGGCAGCCTGCTGCTTACACAGGGAACTGCTGGTCTAGGGTCTCTCTCTCTCCACCATCCCCAGAGCGGCACTAAAAATGTTTACGCCACGCAGGGATTCCCGCCAAACTAAGATAAAAAGACTCTGATCCACAACGTCGCGCTTAATCCCCAGAATCAAATTCTCGGCACGTGCAGGAGCCCGGCCCTAAACTCGACTGAAACGAAACACTAATTTGCCAATAATCAAACAGTCGCACCATTTGTGCCCTAGCGTTCCAGGGAGGGGCATCGCGCCCCTGCATTATCATGATGCAGCTGACATATGTGTCAGTAGAAGAGCCACTTCATCTCAGATTAGGCAAATGGCTCATTTGGGTGCTGCCAAGCAATTATGGAAGCTGCATAATTACTTATAAATATGCAACGAACCGATTACGAATATTCATACCGTGTTGTCAAGCCAGTCCATACATCGCATGTTTATTATATGATTCATATAAGAAGAAGGTGAATATATTGTTCAGTATTCATGAAATCAAAATATTGTGCAACTGCCTTTTTTGCCACTGAGACCACTGCAACAGACTGTGCCTTCAATTACATAATCATAATTAAACCAAAAGGGCACGGTCACACAGTTCCCAAGGTAGGACAACCTTAAAAAGTTTATGGCATGTCAGCTGGCTATTTATGATGCTAGGGAGTCTCAGGAGTGCAGGGCTGGAGGGTAGTGATGTTCATGGTGTGTGGCTGGAACAGAGCAAAGCTGCCATGCAGGGAAAGGGCATGTTACAACTAAAGGGACGAAGCAGTCAAACCATGAAATGTGTCCAACACATATGTACAACATGATGGAGAGGAGTATACTTTCTGTACTTCACCACCATCCTGAAATGAAACGAAATACTGTCCCCCTCATTAATTAAAATGCTGCACTCATAATTTGTGGCTGCTTTACTTCATAGAGCCCCCCTAGGTATGGCTAAGCAACAAAGGCTTTTATAAAAGAATGTGGTTATTCATTTTCTGTACTGTGCTGTAATTAATAAAAATTTAAATTAAAGTGGAGAGAAGGAAAGTTGATGTAATCATTCTGCCTCTAAGAGATAAAATAATTTAGCATGCAGAAGCATGCATATTGGACCTTCATTGTCAATGGTCAGAGCACTGTACTGCCAATCAGAACTGGCAGGAATCAGGGGGTGCACAACAGAAGGCTGTCTTGCATGCTGCTTGATATAAGACATGGCATATATCATGGGCTAATGTCAAGCAGAACTGTTAGTACTGCAGTTGGCATTTTACTGACTAGTCACAACGTGGCTGGCACAACAGCACTTGGCCAGCACTACCAGTGTTACCAG
Organism: Chitala chitala; assembly: GCA_025773905.1. Classification (NCBI taxonomy): domain Eukaryota; kingdom Metazoa; phylum Chordata; class Actinopteri; order Osteoglossiformes; family Notopteridae; genus Chitala; species Chitala chitala. The sequence goes on from JABJVR010027692.1 coordinate 23,143, forward strand.
TATAGATATGTAGAAGGCACAGAACTGTGACGAAAGTGAACACAATGCCCATTGTATTTATTTGGCTCACAGCTATCGAGACAATATTAAAAAAAAAATTAAAGCACATAAAACAAGTAAAAGTACCACAATTTAGCCCTTAATACCCTAAACATTAACAAAGTATCTCAACAATAGTATCTAGTAGTGTGTAGACCTTTCTCGTCAAAGAGAATTAAAAAAGACCCAGGACTTTGGTCTTAGACTACAAGTTTCTGGCATCCCACCTCTGCCCCATCTCCACTTCTATCTCCCAGGTTATGATGCCCTTAAGATGGATGAACACAGTCACCTCATCAGCCAAACACAAGTTCCTTGCTTGGACTCCAAGCAAAAGACGAAATACAACCATTCAGTCATACAGGAAAAAAAACGGAATAACAGCATCTACCCCATAGAAACAAATTGCAGGTATAACAAAGAACAGCAGCACGTGACCCGATTCCTTTCATTACAATGACAGAATCTGGCTATTAGGCATTCTGAGGAAAAAAGCAAGGGGATCTCTGTATAGAGGAGTGAGCACAGCCTGTGAAGGTTCACTGAAGGTCTTGCAATGGAGGGGGAGAAGAGCCTTTAATGAATCACTCCATGGCATCAGGCTGACAGGCATCCGCTGAGCTCCCAGTGCACAGTAGCTGCCTGACATTACGGGTCATCTCTTTTAGTGCCTCAGGGGTTATCAGCACTCAATTTTAACGGACCATCAGGAAAATCACACGTTTATAAAGCAGAACTGATAGACTGTGACTTCCATGTGAAATGAGTTCAACAAGAAAAGGTAAACAATGCACTTTGGGTATTATTTGCAATAATACTAAACACTGTCTCATTTACCAAAAAATTAATTTCGATTTTTGCATGTAAATTGCAAATTCATTTTATTAAATACAAGACAGGCTCATTTAATCTGTTACAATATTCCTGAATTCCTGATTGACAATAAACAAAATGTTTTTATATAGCAGTCACCATATGTTTATTTTTTTCCTAACATGATTGCATGGATTGGAAATGTCATGCAAGGTAAAAAAAAAAGTAAAGATATATACACTATACACTCCCTGTAATAAAAATGGCCTTGCTTAGAGAAGGCTTTTTTTCTCTTTTACAGCCCTGCTACCCCCTGTTTATGCTGGAAAACATCACTGCTGTAATTAGTGTCAGCAGGGCATAATTTATCAAGATATTTTATGGGGTTGCATTTACAATAAAGGTAGCATGCAAAGTACCTACCGTATATTCAAAAAGGAACTAATACATAGGCACTCGCACTAACATGAAACCACCTTTAGTGAAAATGCTATTGTCACCTTCTTACACAAAGACCAAAGGTAGCTTCCCAGATTACTTGGACATCATAATGCTGAAAGTGTGTGACAGAATGAAAGGCAGAGCTTGCGTCATTGCCAGAGGTTTTAAAAGAGGCCAGTAATATTTAGTGCCATGACAAGGGTCATGTACATTACATACGAGCTGCAGCACATAACCCTCTAGTCCCCATCTGTTTCTCACTGTGCCACAAGAAGGCAAAATAAGTGGACAGAAAAACTAAACATCCCATTTGATCTATTAGTGCCTCAATAACTAACAAAGTTGTACAAAAGTAACAACAGCCTGAAATTTGGCTCTGAATATTTAAATCTCTGTTACCTAAGTTTATACTTAAAACTATTTACACAGATCATAATGTTGAAATACTGACCATTTAAACAATAGATATTTACTCAGTCAAAAACTCTCCTCACAGGTACAGTCATACAAACTAGGCTAGTTGAGGGTTAGTTATTATATTCTAGAGCACTACTGCCATGTAACAGATGTTGCTCTGACTAAGCTAGCAATGCCACAGCCAACATGACCTGCTGGTTCTCTAAAAATCCTCTGTTCTTGGCTTGTGGAACCAAGAGATCATTTGCTATGACTTCATGGAGACATCCTCATCATTTATAACAACCTCAAACAGGCATAATGGGTGTTTCTATATCCCACTTGCTCACCCCAAAATAAATAAAGAATAAGAACCCAAACCAGTTGCTAGAAGATATTGCACAGTACTTTATAGGTGTGCCACTTTACCATGGATTGAATGGTAGTGTTATGACTTGCAATAGTTATTTTGCTTTCTGTTATACTAGCAATCTATGTCCCTCAGGGAACAACATTAGTCATTTTCATCAACTCCAGGAAAATGACACTCTAATAAGAAAAAAAATGTGTTTATATAAACAGGTAAACAATCCATTCCACATAATGAAGAATAATGGATGCAAATAAGTAAATAATACTGAAAAACCTAGGAAGCTATTAGGACTATTCAAATTTAAAAATTTAAATTTAAATTTAAAAATCCATATCATTTGTGTAGTGTATTGTAGGCAAACACCATAGATGACATCATAAAATACTAGCAATTTAATTAAACCTGAAGTTAACAAAAAATCCGGCGGTGCAACAGACTCAGAGAGCTGCCAACGTGGTACAAAAAGACCTGCATAGACCAACAAAGGTGTATGTAACTGCATAGACATTAAGCCACAGATGTCGCCTGTACAAGCTCACCTGGAGAAGTGTGTAAAGCTCTGCTCACACACCTTTATAAAGAACACAGGTGTCATAGAGCTTAGGGAAGGAATGGAAAGAGTGCTGACCCAACAGGAGCGGCCAGGAAATAAGGAGGCCAGTGATGGACGGCTCTGAGAGACGGACATCAACCTTGAAATAGCTGGAGCGTGAACAGCTGAGGCAGACAAAAGCACGCATCTCTCAGCAGCATCCAGAAGCCTTCACAAAAGCAGCCGGCACAGCAGAGCGACACGAAGGTAACCGCGCCTAAAAATATCCTGTCACAAGGCCCCTCTTTGGGGTCCACAGCAAGCAGCCAGCTCAGGAAAATGTGGCAAAAGCACAGCCTGATGTAGAACGCTGCACTCTAAATGCCAAGTCACACCCTGCTCTGGTTGTGCTGCACTCATGCCTTGTCTCAGCAGAGGCTGGAAATACTATTAGTGCTGAAACCCAAACTAATGGCTCAAAGAGCTGGGAAATAGTACAGTAAAATGTTCTTCGGTCCACAAAAGACTCAAAATCAGGACAAAAATTAATTTTTAAACATTAAGAACAAGCTCTCTGCAAAAGCCGACCACTGGGGTAAAGGGAGAGAGAATGAGAGAGCGAATGACCTTGAGATGCTTTGTGAAAGCCTGGTTCTGAATGCTACTGAGGAACTCTGGGAGGATTTGGAAAGTGATGTCCATAAGTGATCCCCTAGCAAGTTTAAAAAGAACAAGACTACCAATGTTCTTACTATTTCGGTCAGGATAAACAAAAAAAGCCTTGGAGTGGTGTTTACAGCAAAAAAACTATTCTACCAAATACAGAGCTTTCAAGCCTGAGTACCAAGCCAACTAATACATTGTGCTTTTAACCAACAACATTTGCGAACACTTGCATAAAACCCATATTTTAAGTATTATTACTTTAAATTCACTATATATTAAAAAAGCAAGAAAAATCATGTGCATGCATGCTTACCATGCTTACTACACAAAATGAATAATATATATATTCATTATACTATATATATATATATATATATATATATATATATGTTGCAAAGGCATGTCAGCCAAGACAGCCCCACAGCATCCAGAGACTTAAGGTATTCTGGGCAGATCTCATCCACCCCCAGTGCCCTGCCACCAAGGCACTTGGAGACTACCTCTGTGACTTCAACCCGGGTGATGGGCAAATCAACCTCAGGGTCCTCAGTCTTTGCTTCTTCTACAGAAGGTGTGTCGGTGGGGTTGAGGAGATCCTCGAAATATTCCTTCCACCATCCGACAATATCCCCAGTCGAGTTCAACAGCTCCCCACCTCCCACCGCCTGAGGCGCTGGACGGTTTGCCAGAATTTCCTCAAGGCCGACCTAAAGTCCTCCTCCATGGCCTCAACGAACTCCTCTCAGACCCAAGTTTTTGCCTCTGCAACCACCCAGGCTTCAGCCCACTTGGCCTGTGGGTACCTGTCAGCTGCTTCAAGAGCCCACAATCCAACCATGCTCGATAGGACTCCTTCTTCAGCTTAACTGCATTCCTTACTTCTGGTGTCCACCACCGGGTCCTGGGGTTGCCGCCACGGCAGGCACCAGAGACCTTACGGCCACAGCTCCTTACAGCCACGTCAACAATGGAGGTGGAGAACATGGTCCACTCGGACTCAATGTCCCCAGTCTCCCCCGGTATCTGGTTGAAGATCTCCCGGAGGTGGGAGTTGAAGACCCCCCTGACAGAGGGTTCAGCCAAGCGTTCCCAACAAACCCTCACAATACATTTGGGTCTGCCAAGTCTGTCCAGCTTTCTCCTTTGCCACCGCATCCAGGTCACCACCAGGTGGTGATCAGTTGACAGCTCAGCCCCTCTCTTCACCCGAGTGTCCAAGACATATGGCCGGAGGTTGGATGACACGATCACAAAGTCAATCATCGACCTCTGTCCTAGGGTGTCCTGTTGCCATGTGCACTGATGGACACCCTTATGCTCAAACATAGCATTCGTTATGGACAACAAGTGACTAACACAGAAGTCCAATAACAAACCACCTTGATAAAGGTTATTGCATAATACATTAATGTTCTATAGATTGATATAAAAAAGACAAGTTTTTTCCAACTCTGTCTGCAGGTAAAGGGTAAACCATTGCTTTGTCAGAGGGACTTGGAGAAAGCTATTAATGTATTGATTAGTTATAAATTGGATTATTGCAATGCATTGTATATAGAAATAAACCAGTCTGCCCTCCACTGTGTTCAATTACTCCAAAATGCCCCAGCACTTTTAGAACTACTTATCCTGATTACAAAACTGTTGTTTTTTGTTTTAAGGCCTTAATGGTCTGTTGCTGACATACTCGTCCGAACTTGTTACTTTATGTAGCCACAGAAACTCACATAGGGCTTTTGTTGGACGTTCCCCAATAAAAACATAAACGCTGGGGTGATCACATGTTTGCTATGGCTGCTCCTACGTTATGGAATGCCTTACCACCTGATCTTCGCTCAGTAACAGCCTTCTCTATTTTCAAAGTCAAACTAAAGACTTAATTACTCAAGTCTTTTGTACTTAGTAGAGTGTTAGCTGTATTCTCATATGTTGTGTAACCTTTTAGTTCTTTATGTTGGCATTGGACAGGTGGCACGGTGGCGTGGTGAATAGCACTGTTGCCTCGTGCCTCCAGGCCTTGGGTTTGATTACTGCCTTGGGTCTGTGTGTGTGTGGAGTTTGCATGTTCTCCCTGTGCTTGGTGGGTTTTCTCTGGGTTCCTCCCTCAGTCCAAAGACATGCAAGTTAGGTTAGTGTGTGTGTGCACCCTGTGGTGGGTTGGTACCCTGCCCTGGGTGTTCCCTACCCTGCACCCTATGTGTTCTGGGATTGGCTCCAGGCTTCCTCACCAGGACTAAGCAGTATAGAAGATGACTGATTGTGGCTTGTGTGTGTTTTTATGCTTTGTGGCTGTTTTTAGGTGCTATATAAATAAAGATTGACTTGATTTGATATAAATTTCCAATGCATTACACATTTCACATGCGGTAGTGTTGAATTACAGCATATTATTCTTACACTAACCAAGTTAATAGATATACCTGTTTTTATACCTCCAGATTCATTCTGCTTCACTCCAATGACAGAGTAGTGTAGCTGACAGCAACAGGTACACATCCAGTCCATTTACAAAAAAGTCTAAATCGCACTTGAGTGCTTTTAGTCTTTAATTTCAAAATAAATTAAAGCTTTAATTTAAAATAAATAAATAAAACTTCACCAATTAAATCGATTAAGAAAGTGATCTGTTGTTAAGATTAGCATCAGTAGTACATACATATGCATTATCATCATGTAACTCATTTTTACCCCTCTCCCTATAAGGGGTTGACATGAAGTCAGTCTGACTTACTTATGGACCCAGATATCTAACTTTTGGTAGCATCTATAATAGGGATCTATACATTAGTGTTATGCAGACTTGTGGCCAAATGCCACAGCGGTCCTTGCAGTTTGGTCTTCTGACTACAATCACTGGATATCATCCATACTTTACTTTTTTTTTTCAGTCTATATTTATATTTTACAGATGCTGATTTTCTTGAGAATAGCTAGTTTGCCTTTCTTTGGGTCACTGATTTCATTTTCCCTATGTTTTTGTTATTAATTTTTATTATTATGAATAAAAATGATCATGAAGTGTTTTTAAACAATTTGTTTGTTAAAATGCATTTTGTAGCAAATTTATCTATTCTGATAAAATTAATTCTAGTAAGTCTAAACAACTCTAATCTGTGCTTTTTTCTGTGACTGCCAAAACTTAAAATACAGTAATCCGTTAATATAACTGTAGCTACTGTATTTTCACACCACTCCATATGCATAGACTCCTTACTATGGCTACCCACTAACTCTCAGCTCTGTTTAAAACACATATTAATTTGCAAAAGGCCTGATGGTGCTAAGATAAATTTGGATGATATGCCATTTATCAGTTTGGCGAAAAAAACCTTGTAGCAGTGATGCTAATCTTGACAACAGATCACTTTCTTAATGGATGTTTTTTTCACCATGCTGTGCTGGAACTTTACATCCTCTCCAAATCTGTTGTAGTGTTTTTTTAAACTTCACTTTCTTTTAGTTGCACGTTTCTATTCTTTCCAAAAATCCTTAAGCAATAAGAAAATTCATAACAACATGGTCCACACAACATCATCAGGACAAGGGAGAGTTACAGTTATCCTCCTGGATTTGATTTTGACTGTGGTATTTGTGAAATAAAATGAAACACAATCCTATTTGTTAAATTAAGTAATGCTATAGACTTACTTAATGAAGGTTAGCCTTACAGCAAAATCCCACAGACTGGTCAACTGGTGTGGCTTAGCTCAGTACCCAGGTTTGCCCCATAAAACCTCCTTTATCACGCTCAGCATGTGCCAGCGGAAGCCTGGCCATAAGGCAATCCTGGGACAGCCTCCCAGCACCACCTGCTCCGTACTGTCAGGGTGTAGTGCGAAGCCACACCGTGCCATCAGTTTGTAGCGATGCAGCTCAGTCTGCCAGGCCGCGTCGCCAGGGCCCACCCGGAGCTCCAGCTGTCCCCGCCTGGAACAGCCGCTGATCCTTTTAGCACCCAGTCAAACTGGCAAACAGCATGGCACAGTCTGCTTCAAGCGCCAACAACACAAAGACGGTTGCTGTTCAGCCTCAGGGGTTTCAAGAGCTCTGTTTTGCATGACAGAACGGATTCGCTGTTGGGCACAGAACCTGTAGATACATGTACCTCCATCCTCAGGGCCACATCTCTGAGGCTTCTTGATTCAGAAGCCGAGACTACAAGCTGATTGATCCGACACTCACTCAGGTGGTGCATGTCAAAAGACATCTGGAAGTTATTTTGGTGCTGTTGCACTTCGCTCATCACCGCATTCGCAGCTAATCGCCTGTAAGCTAACATGTTTTCTCAGTGCCAATCTGCATTACTTTGGGTGTTTGAGTGTGAGGAGGCTACATTAAAGTGTTAAATTCCAAGACTGATTTAGTTCAGCCATCCAGAGCCCGTCTGTAGCATTTCAATCACACATTTTTTTTTTTTTTGATAGTCACACAGCCAGCTACATGTGCTACATTACGCATACACACGTTTGACATCAGACCACAAACAAACTCTACATTAGTCAAAAAGTGACAGAAACTATTCAGATGTGATCTGGGGGGGGGAGTTGCAGAACAGAAATCGTTAATCTTTAGTTATGTGTATCAAGCCTCTTGTAGCCCAGCAACTACCCTGCTTTACAGCCTCACCACTTGGACAGACTGAGACCTTGTTTTAATTTGTACAAATAATATACCTAAAATCTTATCAAAAGAAACATTTTATCAAAAAGCACAGCTCTATGGAAGAGTCATATACTCTCAGAATATGTATCATTAACCAGATCATACACACACAAGCTCCCTAAGCCTTGTCCTAAAAAAAAAAATAAAATGTCGTGACTGATTGACAGATACCATCCCAGTACACATTTTATGTCCCTTGTTTACTGTGAATACCCTCCCCCCTCCCTTTACAAGGCCTCTCCCTTTGGCGAGCTGTTTTGATTTCCATCTGCAAAGGATTTGGTATTAAAACCCAAAACCAATGATCACACATAGAAAATGTGTATAGATAATCGAGACCAAATACAGTCCAACACACAGTCCCAGATGGAGATGGCCTGTGAAATCTCACATTTTTTTGGCTTATAATTTATTCATTTATTTATTTATTTACTTATATTTACTGGTACATGTGTTAAATGGTGACTAAAAAACTGATTTTAGGCTTTTATCTTACATGGTCTTTCTCTAAGCACAGCCCATCTCCAGTGCTTAAGGTGGTGCTTTTCCAAAAGCCTTACACTGGTAATAACTCTAACCAGCCCTTAGTGAAGATGTGAAGTGTGATGTTCCTGGACTGTTTATTTCCTCAGGTACCCATGTCACTGGCAAAAATAAGTTTTTAAAATTTCTAATAATCTCAGGTCTGCAAGTGAAAGTGTTGGCTTTCATATGAGCTGATACAACAGCTCAGCAATTCAGACAGGGTTGTACAGCTATGTGCTGATGAAAGAAGAGTACTTTCTTTTAATTCATACTCTGTACACTACAGGTTCTGTGTACTCTGAGAGAGTATGAGCTATAAGGACAGCCTGTGTGGCAAGACCATTTTTGGTCATGAACAAGGAGATGTGGTAGGGATTGGAATGTGTTTAACGCTGACATTACAGTACAGTGACAAATATAACCATTAATACTATAGAATAAACTGATGCTGGGAAATATTCATTTCCAAAATACCATTCTCAGTCTTTGCATCTTCACATATTAGCAGTGATGCAGCTGCAAGTGTTTGGCATGCAGCCGTTTCTTTTGGAGGGGAATCAGTATGAGCGAAAACTGGACTATGGAGACATACAACATCAATGATTAAAAAATATATATTTCTATGCTATTTATAATACTGTACAAACTTTTACAAATGATCAGTATACCTCCAACCCAAAAAAACTGCACACAAACTCAAGAACAAACCCACCTCCAGGAACGGCTGCTAAATAAACAGCTGTTTGTTTATTCATACGTGTCTGACAGCTGTAATTAGTGGCACCTCTACGTTGCCTACCTGCCGGTTTTGAGTTGGTCTTAAAATTCTTCATTTGCTGCCCCCCTTTCTCCGCCGACTCACTTGGAAGATGAATGTGACTGCCGCTGTCAGCGTGGTCACGGTTTCGATATGCTGTCGACAAAAGAAGCAAGCAAGGAAACTAGACAGACGGATTTATTGAGAATTTCAGATAAATCTGAGGCAACAAAGCACAGGTCCTCAATTTGAAATTTCATACTTCTTCCACTAATGGTGAATCTTCAGACAGAGGTAATGGACAGGTAACTATACTATGCATATATTCACATGTCACATTACGGCTTAGTTTTTTCGCATAATCCTAGCTGAATTCTAATGCCACGGAGACAAAACCAGAAAGGTGATGCGTTTCACAGAGACGTAAGCTGACCAGGCCCAAAGAGCCGTGGAATTTGAATTTGTCCCCCGAGACGCATTGTGTGGGGAGATTGCAGTAAATCTGATTTATGTCAGCTGGTCCACAGATAAAGCATAATGACCCACCAGCTGTCTCTTCAACCCCTCCTGTAGGCGGACGGGAGGGGGGGGGGTGCCATGTCAGCATTTTTGGCAGTGGTGTTATTAGAAAATGCAGTCAAATTTGCACAAAGTTGAAGGGGGAGAAATCCCCCAAAGGAACAGTGCATCTCTGAGATCAGAGAGTGGCAGTGGCACATGTGGCGGACTGTCTGCATGTCACTGTATTGCATATAACATGCAAAGATGTGCTGCTCTTGATAGCCTCTCTGCGGTGCTTAACTGGCAAGCTATTGCCCTAACAAAGTTTCACTCTTGACATTGATGTCATCAAGCCAAATCAGATACAACCACGGTAATTACTCATAGCAGAAAATGTGCAATAATTACTATTGTGAACAAGACTGAGAACATGGAGTTATGGCCAGCACAATAAGTGGTATGCCAGCAACATCCTGCTGCAATGAGAAAGCTCTTTATTCCAATGTACAACCTGTCCCTGTGATTAAACTGTAGTACAGCCAACTCAGTCAATTTACCTGCTTTAAAATAGGAATAATTTCCTCCCTATTGAATGTCTTCTTCAGACCTCAAATTGATTTGGTGAAGTTCACACAGAAGGCAGACTGACCGAGGGGATGTGAGGCCAGGTGGGATCCTGACAAAAGGCTCAAAATGTAATTCTTTAATTAGCAACAAAACGATGATTACTATTATTAAAACATTTACTGGGCCCAGGCTCCTGGGAAGGAAAGCTAATCAGAGAGCAGTTTAATGAGAACGGGCAGCAGGATTGTCACATCAGCTCGGTCCCAGGCCTGAGGGCCTGTTACACTCCATAAAATATTAATGGTTTTTCCCCTGCAAACCCATTTAAAGAGCATCTCCTACGTGCCTCAGGGAGACTGAGAGACAGCCTCTCCGGTCGCTTAGCACAGTACTGCACGAAGAACAAGGGCGCCGATCGTCGAGCTGCCACCACCTCCAGTTTGGCACACGCTGCGATGTCGAAGCGTCTAATTACAGAAGAGCGCTGATGAAGAGAGGCAGAACGCGCACGGGGGTTTGTTCGTGATGGACGGGCTGCTAAGGGGGGGAGGGTGTCGTGTTATTATGTCACAAGGCTTTTGCAAACTGTGCTTCAACTTCCTACTTCATCTTCTGACTTGTGTGACTTTGTCTGCTCTATGCATTACGTTGATTAAGAAATTATATAACTAAAATTATGCCACGTGTACACATGTACCTTGAGGGCAATGCATCAGCGACATAGCCTGGATATAAACATTTTTTTTAATGCAAAAATACCTAAGGAAAGTTACTAAAATACAGCAGAGCTAGCATTGTACATGTATGCAGCCTGGTGGCCCAGTGGGTAGAACATCAGGCTGGGATACAGACGTCTCCCGGTTCAAATCCTGATCCGTCCGCCAGGTGTATCCTTGAGCAAGACACCCAGCAGGAGTTTATCTTAAGTCAAAATGTGAAATGTTGTAAGTTGCTTTGGATAAAAGGGTCTGCTAAATGAGTAAATATATCTCACCTCTGGATAAATTTGCTCCTATCAAAATGGATCCACTGCAATCCCTAATTCAAACTAAAACCCTACAAAGTATAAACTCTATATGTTCAAAATAAACAGCCCTCTATATTGAGTATACTGAAACACTGCGGCCTGATATATGATATCCTATAGTGTTGTCTGCTAAAGATTACATATAGCACCCCCCCACCCCCCAGCTGCAATGGTCCTCTTCCAGGATGCCCACACTAGCAGTCAGTGTGCTGCAGAACCAGCTGGAGCTCAGCTGGCATTTTAAACATGGAGTGAAATCAGTCTAATCTGCACATCACCCAGCTCTGTCCATTAATCACCCAGATGAGGTGTCACTAGTGAAGAGAAGCGGAAACAGGCACGTTGACATGCCTGCGAGCGAAGTGTGGGACGTGTGTCCTTCAGGGAATAACAGAATGCTACCCACATGATGGACACCCATACGGCTGCCATATTAAAACCATTAATTATCTGTAATAGGCAGGTAAGGGCACACATTGGTTTGCATAGGACTATTATGAATGAGGACATCTGACAAGGAACTAGCCAGCTTGTCCAGGCATGCAAAGAGCAGAAGAATGTAGATGTTCTGGTGGTATTAGAAAGCAGGATAAGATGAAACCACAGAGCCAAATGCTTCGGGGGGCTCCTTACAAAGCTTATGCAACCCTGTGGGCTAGGACCCCACATACGCATGATGTGTGTCTAAGGCCACTCAGAAATTACCAGTTCCTGGTTTGCAGAAGTTATCAAAGATGGTGCCAGCTGTGCATCATGGCACATGCGATCTTATCTCATTTGAAGAAGCCTACACCTCTAAAACATGGTTAAAGTTTTTATTTCTGATGGAATATTGGATCTGATTGGAATTCTACAGTTACTGTATCACCAGACAGGTGTACCCAGTAAGGTGCTGCAGAATTCAGCACAAGCTGTCTCCAGCAATGCTGTCAGACCATGTTCCTATGTGCATATGGTGGCTCAACAGGAATTAATAAAACCCCATCTGGGGTGTACTAAAGAAATTAAGGACTCTTTTCCTTTGACCTCCTTTACACCAATGCAGGACAAAGGAACACAGACTGATTCAGTGTTTAGGAAATGTGGAATCAATCTCCCTAGAAAGCTATGTCCTTTTCTGGGTAGCCTTTCAATGCTTGTTTGTTAGACTGATGTGGTCCTTAGAAAAACATGGAATGCTGCGGTATAGCATTACTCTGTCCTCAGTTTACTAATCCTGACCCATCCACAGGCTACCCATAACAGTTTGTGGACAGGCCCACCACACTCATTGGCAGAAATCCTGACATGTTCCCTCCCCCTTCTGAAGGGTTGCCCCCTCCCCAGTATATCACTGTAAACTATGTCATGTGTGTCCCCCGCCGGCATTGCGCTTGGGACATGTTTGCGTTTGTGGGGGGGGGGGGGGGGGGGGGGGGGGGGGGGGGGGGGGGGGGGGGGGGGGG
>JABJVR010027722.1:0-35879 GCA_025773905.1 Chitala chitala
GTGAACTGAATTTAAGACTTCAGTGAAGATCACAAGCGTTCCTTGGCTGCAATTTGAAGAACTTCAACACTAAATCTTAATGGTGATCATTCATTTTTTATTTATTATATATATATATATATATATATATATATATATTTTTTTTTTTTTATATTTCATTTCTGGATACTTTACTGAAACAATTTAACTGAAGCTCTTGAGGCACTAGGGCAAGTGGCCCTTATATTTCACCCATCATTTTCAACACTGCCCAGTTACCACATGCTAAATTATCACTGTCAGGACTTCAAAATATATTTTTTTCTTTTTTTTTCCCTTGCTTTTATATCTAACCTACCTAACTCCCCACTGGTCCTAACAGTCTGCCCCTACTTCTGATAAAACTTAAAATAGTAGAACTGGAAGTGGGAAGCATCTAATTCCTCATACCAGCTCGAAGCAGGACCTGTATTGAGGGTAACTCAATCCCTACGCCCTTGGAAAGTATAATAAATACAGGTGGTCCCACTACTCGCTGTGCTGGAGCAAGGCATTCGTCTTGTTCAAGAAAGGGCAGATATGACTTTGGCAACCAGGACACGTGTGCCCCACACACACACATACACACACACAGGTGCACATCCTCACACAGTCATACACACATAAGCAGTACTTTAAGAAAAACTACCAATCATTTCATTACAAATATAAAATGCACCAGGGACAATGCAAAATACAACGCGTTAAGAACAAACACAAATCTTTAAATTATTCTCCACAATTTTCTGTTTGTAGATCAGCAGGTGCACGGCTCCGTTAAATATTACCGATAAATATTACCGATTTAAAATATCATTTTAGCGCAATAATACTATTCAGGGCTAAAGAGAAAGAGAGAGAGAGAGAGAGAGAGCGAGAGAGAGAGAGAGAGAGAGAGAGAGAGAGAGAGAGAGAGAGAGAGAGAGAGAGATACGAAGAGAAAAGCAAGAGAAAATGGAAAAAAAAATAAGCCTGTGCTTTTTTTATAGTCATTCGCACTATTTTGTAATGACGGTAAGCTCCCTCTGGGTGCGTATCTGTATCTGAAGGTAGTCCTGTAGGACGCCCGTGCCGCTGGTCCCGCCTCCCACTGAAAGCGCGATTTTCGCCGTATCAGATCTGCGCTTGTGTTTGGGCCGCGGCGCTTCCAGATGATAGCTGGACAGATGATACGGGCGCGTCTGTCTTCTCTCGCTGCGGGAAGTAAGCGAAGACATGCTTTGAACCACGGCAGGATGTCACGTCAGACCAGAATGAAACACGCTCCACGAAAAGCTTCCTATCGATTTTCACAAACTGCTTTTTCCAAGTCCTTAAAGCACGATAACCCTTGCGGTGGACTGCTTCCTATAACGTGTCGCATTTCTTCTGCATATTGTGGTATCTGAAAACTAGAACTATATACGCTGTATACAACAAATAAGCATATCTTCTTTTACCCTAAACTGTGTGAAAGTCAGAAAATACCGAAAAACCTGCGTGACGGCTAAATTGTATAGTGTTTAATCTAATAATAAAACAAATGTAATATTTAATAAAACGAATACTAAAAGAAAATGTGTTTTCATTTACCATGAAATGTTATAGTATTTTATATAAAGTAATCTTTATGTCACTGTATGTCAAAATTAGTACTTTATATTTTTGGCACTTTTTGGTTTGACAGGTAAAAAAAAAATCTAGGCTATTTCCTCTAAATGACTTTCATGAGACACGAAAAACCTTTTCAGTGGCCCCCCTAACATGTCCTAGTCCAACGTGACAAGCTGAAAGAGATTCTGAAATGAGGCATATGCAGCCTGATCTGAGTACATTTTACGGTTATTGCACCTTTCCTTGGCGTTGCAGGTATTTATAGATGTGCATTAAACTGCAAATAATGTATGCATAGAAAGATGTTTAAAATATGTTGCTTCCCTATCAGAATTAAGTAGTCCCTCAAAGCAATGTTTACATTAAAACACATTCATAAATTTAAATTACAAATGCGTGAGGTGACCTATGTAATGTGATGGACGTGTGACCTATTTAAAGTGTATATTGTCTGCTGTCCTACACCTCAGATAGCTCACAGCATGACCAGTTTCTGAAAACAGATGGAAAATTGAAATAACTGATAGCTGTCAGCAGTCAATCTGGAAGCAATTAAATACTGTAAACTTGAATGTTACCAAAATTCGTTCTAGAAACACGCAGTGCTGTCCTAAGGGTCGAAATGCAATAACAAATGCTGCATTTTTTGTTTTGAGGACTGTAAAGTTATCCTGAGTCAGCCATTTGCGCTCCGCAATGTTGGCTGTCATTTCTAATTGTATGTAATCAATTTCACACTTTCATCCATGACTGTCCTTCGATTGAACTCAGTTAACCAAACTACACTGGCAATAACAAATGCGAGCTGCCTACAAAATGCGTTTCCATCCATTTGTAACGTCATTTGTCACTTTGAACAACACAGACACAATAGTTAGGGCGAGGTTTGACTTCACTTGTGTCGCTAAAACAGTTTACTCCTTTAAAGATCAAACAGGCTGCTGGTCTTAAATGGTACTTCTGTGATGGACACGGGCATTGCGACATCCGCTCAGTATTTACCACGTCATCTTCAAAATAATTATTCGCTGTCATTTTGGATGCCCAGCAATTTCTTAACGGTTCCTGCAGGTCAGGTTTCTGGTTCACTCGGCGGTGTTGTTAATTAAGCCTCTCTCCTGCGGTAATTACACGAGATTCCAGCGTTACCGCATGCGCCACCCCGAAGGTTCGCATTTAAATGGGCCCATTAATACTGGAACATATTGGCACGTGTAGCGCAATGTCAGCGCAAACACGCAGCGTCTCCTAATGAATTGCCTAAACACGGGTTAGCATTCATGCTTGTTTTGCAGGCTAGATATAACTGTATTTTAGAACTCTTTGAGAGTTATTGCTGGGACTGCAGGCTTTTCTTTGCCATCTTCTCTATACCTATTCCAAATCTTTTGTTCAGCGGGTGAATTTATCCAAGGCAGCTTTTGTAATGCTGCCTCCCACCGCCGCTCCTACGTTCACCGCCTCGCGGAGCTGTCAGCGTCTTCCTCACTCACCATGAGGGCGCAATGCAGCAGGGCGTATTGATTCCCGAAGGAGCCTCCGCCGTCGCATGAAACGCTGACTTCGGTACTGCCGCGCTGTCCATCAAACTACGTCAGTGGTTATTATCTGTGTCCGGCGCATGCAATTATGCAACTGGTGTGACTAATGTGCTGCAATGAAATATATACAGCATAAATAATTTTACCCATCTACAAGCAAGCCTTCTTGTTTGGATGTGATGGAATGGGAACGACAGAACAAACTGGCAAAGGTGTAAATTACCATGTAATTTGAATTGTAAAAACTGCACGCACTTCAAATGTGTAAGTTTGTAAGACATTGAATATTTCAGAATGAGAACCAAATAATAATAATAATAATTATTATTATTATTATTGTGTGTGTGTCTGCACACGTGTGTGTGTGTGAATGTGTGTGTACAATCACAGAACACTTTATTAACAACATTTGCACCTGCTTATTTATGCAATTATCTAATCAACCAACAACCTGGCAGGAACACAATGCATAAAATGACACAGATACAAGTCAAGAGCTTCAGTTCTGTTTACCACAAACACCAGAAAGGAGGGGGAGGGTGATCTCAGTGTTTTTGTGCTGGGCATGATTGTTGGTGCTAGACAGGCTGGTTTTAGTATTTATGTAACTGCTGATCTCCTGGGATTTTCACCCACAGCAGTTTCCAGTTTAGTTTACTCAGAATGGTGACAAAAGCAAAAAACATCCAGCGAGCAGCACTTCTGCAGATGGTAATGCCTTGCTGATGTGAGAGGCCAGTGGAGAATCGCCAGACTGGTTTGAGCTAAGAAAATGGCTACAATAACTGATACAGCAACTTTTTACTGTGAGTAAGACTGTGGTGAGCAGAAAAGCATCTCAAAATGCAGAACATATCGAACACTGAGACAGATGGGATACAACAGCAGAAGTCCATGTTGGGTTCCACTCTTGTCAGCCAAGAACAGAAAGCTGAGGCTGCAGTGGGCACAGGCTCACCAAACCTTGAAATTTAAGACTGGAAAAAATGTAGCTTGGTCTAATGAATAAGGTCCCGCTGAGTCACATAAATGTAAGGTCAGAACTTGGTGTCATCAGCATGAATCCATGGACCTGACTTGCATCAACAGTCCAGGTTCCTGGTAGGGAATGTTTTCTTGGTACACCTTGGGCCTGTTACCAATCAATCATTGCTCAAATGCCACTGCCTATTTGATTTGTTGTTGACCACCTTTAATCTTTTACGGCTACAATTTACCCAACTTCTAATCTCGACTTCCAGCAGGATACTGCACCATGTCTCAAAGCAAATGTTATCTCAGACTGATTTCATGAACATGACCGTGGCTTCACTGCTCTTCAATGGCCTTTCTCTGTAGATTTATCAGATCCATGTGAATGTGCATCTGACAAATCTACAGAAATTGTATGATGCAGTCATGTCAACACGGACCAGAATCTCAAAGGAATGTTTCCAACATGTCGAGGAATCCATGCCATGAAAAATTGAGGCCGTTTTGAGATCAAAGAATCAGTGATGTAATCCTACCCAGTATAAGTACAATGTTTGTAATAAAGTGCTTGGTGAGTGTATATTTGACAGAATAACCACATTGCTGTTTTGAGCATTCGTTGTAAGCTGAAAAGATTATTTTGCCAGAAACTCCCAAAGTCCCTAGTTGTAATGCTGCTTTCACAATGTTGATGAATAAAGGAGTAAAAGGCATTATTTAGTTTATGTTTGTGTTGTGATTCTGTTAATTTGTAGTCTTTGTTCATCCAGTTTTCATCTAATGAAGACAGGAGTCTAATGTATTAACACAGTGAAAACATTGGAAATATTCAAATATATTTTACACAATTAGTTTTAATGTAAAATGTGTTTGTGTAGAGGAGTTACCATGGAAGGGGGCAACTATTTTATTCACTTTTCAAGTAAAAATAACTAAACTTGCTTGAGAATAACGTAATAATTTAATTAGTCGAATACATTTCATGCTCGTTGTGACACACAATTCAACTTTTATACATTACTGTGCAAACATTTTAGGTACTTGTGGAAAAAATGTTGCGGAATGAACATGATTTTAGAAATAATAAATTAAATCTATTCATGGCATTAACAACATACAAAGTGCAAAAACTGAAAAATAAATAAATAAATAAATTAAATAATAATATTAATAACAAACAGTATACATAATAATAATAATAAACAGTATAAATTTTCCTAAGTGTACTTGCCCCCTGTTTTTTAAGGAACTCGCTAAGAGGCCTGTTCCAAACCTTTAGCAGAACTAACCACAATGCAGTACCTATGTGGATTTAGGCTGTCTCAGTTGCTTTTGTCTCTCCATGTAATCCCAGACTGACTTGACGATGTTGAGGTAACGGCTCTCTGGGGGCCGTATACCGTCTCTTCCAGGACTTCTTGTTCTTCTTTTCGCTGAAGATAGTTCTTTATGTCTTTGGCTGTTTGGGGTCATTGTTATGTTGTAGAATGAATTTGGGACCCATCAGATGCCTCCCTGACGGCATTGCATGATGGATAAGTATCTGCCTGTACATTGATGAGACCATTAATTCTGCCCAAATCCCCAACGTCATATGTAGAAATGTAGCCCCAAACCTGCAAGGAATCTCTACCATGCTTTCACTCTTGTCTGCAGATGCGTGTCCTTGTACCATTCTCCAACCAGCAAACAAACTGCCTTCTGTTACAGCCAAACAGGTGAGTCCCATGAACTTATTTCAACATTGGAGCTTTGGCAAGGTTTCCATGAAGACCACTTTTCAGCCAGACTTCTCCAGACTGTAGATGGGTGTACCAGGGGGGTCCCACTGGTTTCTATTAGGTCTGAGTTGATGGAACCACTGGACATCTTTGATTGCAAAGGGGGGTCAGCATAATGTGTCTTTCACCTGCTGCACTAAGTCTCATTGGTCGACCAGTGTAAGTCTCATTGGTCAACCACTGTATTTTCCGTCCTCAACATTGTAGGACTTTTAGTACTTTTACAGATCTACAGAAGAGCTTGGGTAGCACACCAGGAAACACCTGTCTGCTTTGAAATGTCTGCCTGTGAGAGACCTTGCTGATGTAGTTAGACCATCATGTACTGTGATCAGTCACGCTATAGTGTAGGTTCAACTTTTCCATTATAGCAAAGCAGAGCTGTTCCTCATCCTGTTTCATTCCTCCAACACAAATGTTTTTGTTTCTGTTAATTACTGTGTTTCAACCATATTATATTGTTGATTATTAACACCTGTTTGTTATAACTGGAATATATTCCTACAAAATCTTTAACTGTGCACATTTGCACCTAGGTCCTAGGAGAATTGATGCTATTTTAAAAACAAAGGGCAGTATAATTTTTTTCTGTTCACATAATTTTACATACAGTACATTATATGTTGTTAATTGCTGAAAAATGACATTATTTTTTAAAGCATCTTCATTTTTTTACAAGAGCATTTATGCATAGTGTTTTGTGTATGTGTGTGTGTGTGTGTGTGTGTGTGTGTGTGTGTGTGTGTGTGTGTGTGCGTGCGTGCACACATATATAGTTGACCCTTCAAATGGGCAAAATTTGAAATTTGCAGACCAACCTCACTTTCGTGTTGGTTGTCTTTTTGACTGTGTAATCTCATGTTTCTGCAGTAACTTTAAAACATTAACTTTGCATTTTTAATAATGGGTCCAAAGCACAGTGCTTCTGAAGATGTTCCTAAGAGTAAAAACACTGTGATGACTTTAATAAAATAGGTGAGAGGACAGTACAGAACTGTTTGTTTACAAATTGATAATAAATAGTTTTTATGTTAATGATCATACTAGCAGACTATTATGGGCTGAGATTACAGGGGCAAGTATTTCCAAAGTTTTTCATAAAGAGGCAACAGTATGTGTGTGTGCGTGTGTCTTATATATGTATAATGTGACATTGCTAGAAGTCAACTGAATATATCTTAATGGGTCTGTACCAGTGGTCTTTCTTTGACACCGGACTGTTTCAATTACTTCACCTAACTGCTGAGTACTGAGCACAAAACATGATGAGCAGACTGCAGCTCTGACTGATCTTCTCTAATGAAAGACCTGAGGATCTCTTTGTGGATACAGGATCAGGACATGTGGACCCTCAAGAAAGCGAAGCGATTGACTTGTTTTCTGAGGGTTGATGGATTCAATTAGTGATTTACCAACTCTGGCTTTGTCATCAGTCTTCATTAGTCGCAGTTGCTGAGTTCCCTCCAAGAATTCAGCAGGAAGTCTGATGAGGCTATTACACGCTTTAATTCCCATTAAGTCAGGATGGGAGATCAATCTGTCTGCGAATACACTGAACTCTCCCGTATCCTCTGAATCCCGATAATCCAAATATTCTTAAGTATTGTCTGGAACGGGGTGATTTCATTAAAACATCCTTTATTTTTCTAATACTTAAGAGCCCAAGTCCAGCCAAACAATACCATATTTTTAATTAATAACTTGATTAAATTTGTTATTTATATAGAGAAATGTTCTTTGAGGATTTTCAAGCCATTTATTGTCTTTGCTGAAGAGAGCTGAATTTGATCAGTTTGGAATATAATTGAATTGTCTCAAAATACATCCTTTAAAAGGTTAATACAATTCTTTAATCTGTGGTTTAGTATATAATTTTATTACTTTTTCAAAAACTGGTCAGCACAAGCTTTACAAATGTAAGGATGCTTTTAAATGTTCTAGACTTTTTGCTGCATTTAATGTGCTGCATATCAACAAAATTAATTGTCTTCCCAACAACCTTGAAATTACGAGGTGTATTGGAAAACTTCTCATAAAATGTTTTAATTAAAATATGTATATAGAGATTTGAGCCAGATGTTTATTTTGACGTCTATAAACTGCCATAATTTAAAGTTATGTGCCATATACAATATCAAGGTCTATTTTTACATCTTATTTAGGTAATTAACACCCTAAGGTAATTTGCCTCCCATTTAACATATGAAACCAATATGTCTCCCTATCAGTCTTGTTTCACATCTGATTCTCGTTTAATCTTTGCAGTAATTATATCTCCAATACCTCTTTATTGTCTTAACATGCTGTCAATTGATCCATGCTTCTTTTCCTGTTTACACACAGAAAGCTCAAAACTGTCCATTCTCCTTGACCTTATTTATGTTGTTTTATGTTTTATCTACATGTTAAATAAGGATATAAAGACTTAATTTTAAATGTCCCAGGAACGAGTCTGATAAAGTATCCATGCTACTGAAAAAGTAGCCATGCATAGTACTCCTGTGATGTTAGACGACCTCAGACACGCCTGACAGGTGGCCACTAAAGGACTTACTGAACCATAGTTATGTAGGTGTAACAGCTAAGACAAGAGCTGATAGTCATATAAAGGGGCAAATCTAGTTTTTTTATTTTTTTTATTTTTTTAAATGGAGGGCCATGTTTAACATAGATGGTCCAACCATATATCACTGATATGCGATTTTTTTTTCTGAGGCAACTCATGATATAGGGGTGGTATTAAAAGGCCCTGATGGCTCAATTCGTAAAACATCAGGCTGGGATGACGAAGTCTCCTGGTTTGAATCCCTGTCTAGCCACCAGGTGTGTCCTTGAGCAAGACAATAAAATGCAAGATCCTTGGCTGCTGTGTGTGGCTATCCATTGTCCTCCTAGAAGGATGGGTTAAATGCAGAGAACAAATTCTTTGTATGTGACAGACATACTTGGCCATAAACTTGATTCTCTTTCAACTGAATTTCAGCTGGTTCTGCCTCTAGATCTAACAAGCTCATAAATTAGTTCTAACTACAAGCATGCGTCTTTGTTATTAAGCGATTGTACATATGTTTATCACATGCAAGTAGTCTATCAGTGCTTGCACTGTGTATGATATACTTGCACAATGCTCTAAGGCATGTCTGCTCCAAGTGCTTTTGGGGGGGGGGCATCTGAAGGTAGAAAACAAATACCCTTCAGAACCCGTGTGCTTCTTCTTGCTCTGCCTGGCAGCCCGGTTCACTGGAGCCGCTCACAGACAGGTCCCGGCTGGCTGCGCCTTGGCCTGCATGTGATTAGCAAATCCCCTGGCCAGGTGTGACCGTTGCCCCCATTACACAGTCACGTGCAGCCCGGGGTTTGGGAGGCGATAAGTCTAACCAGGACGCACATGCTGTCATCGCAACATCTTCGGAGCCTGTTTTGTACAGAATTTGGAATGTAACCATGAACCTTATACAATGATCATGACCTACGCTTTGTGCTGTCCTGGGTTTCTTTCAACTTTGCCGTTTATGGCAGTGTGGGTCTCAACACTACTTTAAGCTACCTGTTTCCCATAGCAACAACAGCATTTGTGCAGTTTAAAAGGAAACGTGCTTCAAAACCCCAAGTGATATGCAATGGGCTGCATTTGAATTTTTCAGGTGGGAGATGTATCGTGATAAACTTTGCATAGATCTTTCAAATCTACAGCACTGTGGAAAAGTCAGACTTAATGCAACCTTAAAAAATATGAAAAATTTAAAATCTTATCATTAATAAATTAAACCAGAGCTGCAGAAAGTATCCTTAAACTTTTAACTGGTAGTAGATGTCAAACATGCTGATTTTAGGTTAGGGAGCATAGCTTTGAAAGTCCAGAAAACTGTTTAATGAAAGCTGGAACAGGAATATAATTGCTGTCTATATTAAAGTACAGAATATTAAGTTGTTTTTGAGCAATGAAAATACTTCATATTTTTTAATACATACTTAAGTGAACTATGCTGAGAATGTCCTTGTTTTCTGGTTAAGGAAACAATGTTCTAAAGTCAACAAGCTTTTCTCTCGTGCTTATTTGGGAGATGTAAGAGGTGTCTTCATTAGAGAAAACCTTTTACAATGTGTTAACTCTTATCAGCAGAAACAGCCCTTTAAGAGTTCTGTACAAAACAATACATTTGCATTACCTTTTATTATATTAATTTTCTCTGTATTTATTTGATTTGCACAGTACATCCATATAATGTAGAAGGTGTCTTTGTAATACATTTTCTTAAAGAGAACTGTGTTGTTAAAACAAATATGTACATTCAGCACCATTACCACTATGATTCATCCATCCCTTCACTATACCGCCTTATCCAATTCACGGACGCAGGAATCCTGGAGCCCATCCCAGGAAGTACAGGGCACAGGGCAGGGGACATCCCGGGCAGGCCAACTCACCGCAGGGCACATGCACATGCACACAATGGGCAATCAGTAAACGCCAGTCAACCTAACTCACATGTCTTTGGACTGTGGGAGGAAACCAGAGAACCTGGATAAAACCCACCAAGCACGGGGAGAACATGCAAACTCTACACACAGAGCGTAGGTGGGAACTGAGGCCTGGCGACAGTGGTAACCACCACACCCCCGTGCCGCCTACCTCAGTGATATTCAGCAAATATTAGTTTATCCACATAAGCATATGATAAGAGGCAATGTGAAACGGTTTTTGGAGATTCCAAATATTTATACTCCGTTCGCAATATCAGTGCTGTAAATATTGTCACAGTTCAGAAAATATAACTGTAATATCACATACTCCAGAAGAAGTCTTTCCATTTTTATCATAACTTAATGGGCTTCTCTAATTCATGCTCCACTCTTACATTATCTGTGTGCCCTCCTGGCACGATAAAATATCTGCTCTAGTAATGAGGGTGTTATTGCCATTAAGTATTTGCTTATCAGTGAAAGGAAGTCTTTAAAGTCTCTTCCTATCCTTCAAAGGAAAAGTGGCACTCTTTAATACAGTTAGATGTTTGCCTATGCAGGGAACGCCATTGCGTTAGGCAACACGCACAGGGGTCATGGACTTTTGCATTCTGTTAGCAGGTGATCATTGTACAACCTAGTAGAGGCAAGTCAGTCAGGACTGTGACACTTAGGATAAGGGCACCAGTTCACATCCTAACCTACATGTTAATTCTGTCTTCTCTAAATATATATTTATATACCGTTCCTTTCACAGCGCAAGAACACGATTCCTCTAACTTCTTGTTAACTAAGCATTTTTAAAAAGGAACAAACGTGACTCCCTTGGATTAGTTTGATCTTAATTTCATATCAGTTACACTTTACCTAAATAGACAAGTACTTCTTCACTGTTGCACTCAGAGGTTTGTAATATACCCTGACCAATTCATTAATTCATCAGGGCCTCTTGTCCATGTGTACAGTGAATGAGATCTTTTATTAAAATATAACATTAATACTGAAATTAATATACAGTATTTCATTTTTTTCTCAAAACCTTCTAAACATATTGAATTCAATTAAAACCTGTATTCACGAAATCATTGCTTACTTATTGATGTTTCACTTTATAATTTTAACCTCGAATAAATAACGACGTGTAACTCCACAGAGGAAGATCTGTACAATTAAACGAAGTCACTACAATTCAACAATTTCACAGATTGTGTCTCATGCTGCTTTGGCTATAGACAAAATGAAACAAAAAGAAAGATAACGCATGGCGTTATCGTTTTATTTCCCGTCTTGTGTGAAACTGTGCGTGTTTTCTTTTATGCACAGAGCGCTGATTGCGAACGGACTCCTCTCCCGAGTTTTAATCAGCAAAAGTTCAGTACCCGTATATATCCATCTTCCTCGTGCCTGCGCCTGCTCGCGGGCGCGTTAATTACTCTCCCGTGCTGCACGCTGAAGCAGGGCGGCGGCCAGCCCGGCGCTGTTGGAGGGTGACTTTGAACTGAGGTGACAGCGAAGAGGAGGGGGGGGGGAAAGCACATTACATGCAAATGCCTTCGCCACAATAAAACTTGCAGAATTCCATATTCTCATTTTCAGAATTTCCTGGAGCAACTGACGGTTTCTTCGCCCCTTCTTATTCGCGAAGCGGCGGTAAAATGTGAGCCGTAATCTGCAGCAGGTGGCTGTTATCAATCAATCGTCCCCGGGCGGGGCGCAGGTTGGCAGAGGCCGTAACTCTGAGAAGGAGGTCCGTCTGCAGAAGACTCGTGGGAAACGGTCGCAGTTCGATTTTTTTAACCTTGCAAACGCGGCGCTATAAATCCATTTGCAAGTTAAAGGATATCAAAGATTTCAAATCAGAACTGTGTGTCCTAATGCCTACAGATTCAAACGTTCCTCGTCCATGAAATTACAGTTACCACAAAGGATGTATTGGTTTAATAAAGCATCGACCTAAATGTGAGCGTTTTCCTGGTCCGTGGATTCTGAAATAATTTTTGAGAATTAGCGGATCACCGCAACGTTTTAACTACAAAAATAATCACAAATTATATTACCCTGCTGCTGCCACCGCGACCCTGAATTGTACAAGCGGTTAAGCAAATGGATGGATGGATATTGCCCTGCCAATATC
The DNA here is from genome assembly GCA_025773905.1 of Chitala chitala. Lineage (NCBI taxonomy): Eukaryota > Metazoa > Chordata > Actinopteri > Osteoglossiformes > Notopteridae > Chitala > Chitala chitala. The sequence goes on from JABJVR010027722.1 coordinate 12,504, forward strand.
TGTGATTGTACCAACAATTGTATTATATAGAAAAATATAATAATAATAATTAATAAAATAAATAATAATAACTCATAAAGTATTTAATCTCAGTTCCTGAAGGAGAGCAGGATGGTATCTTTGCATAACCTAAATTTAGAAATAATAACCTGAAGAAAAATACAGATCCTGTTAATTGCATTCTGTAGGGAGAGCCATCTGCGCTGACAGAAGGGTAGGAAGCCGATCTCCAAGGGCACTGGCATGCTAGGATAATGCATGCCGTTGTACTGTCCCTGCAGCGGTTTCACAGGGGCGCACTGGGCCTGCTCGGCCTCATAGTCGCAGGTCAGTCCCTTCATACTGACTGCAACGTTATCAGTGGCACACAAATACGGTCCATTTACCGCCACGGTACGACTTTGACTCCGGCTGTCTATAACTCAGCACCCCTGAGGGGTCCAGGCCGTGCTATTTTGTTTTATTGCCCAATCTTGCCTCTAATGTTCTTTATTGAAGTAATTACTCAGACAGTAAGTCACGTCACCTGAGTTTGAGGTGTAAACCAGCGCTAATTAAAATGTACTCCCTGATGCCTAGAGGCCCCTCGGGCCTCCAAAGGCCATTGTTGTTATACCTTCTTGTTTTCTGCTCCTCTGCTGCCTGCTGTGGGCCCTGCACGGATCAATCACCTGGCAGCACTCCATGCCAAAAACCGCCCCTCACGCTGCTGCTCCAGCAGGAGAGATCCTCACCGTGTTGGATGTAGAGGGAGCTGCTGGAGCCTCCCTGCTGCTGACGAATCAGATCAAGCCGATTCAGCAGAAAAAGGCTCTGTCCCCTGCATGGCCAGACAATCACAGCCATAACATCCCCCCCAAGAGGCGCAGTGCATGACAGGCATTCACAGTTACTCGAGCAGAGCCCCACTCCATGTTGTCTGCATGTTTAAAATTCAGTTTTCATTTTGGAGAGGGCACGACAGTAAATTACCTGTCCCGTCTCAGGCTAAGCGGGAGGCAGGCGTGCTTGGTGTGTGGCTCTGTCTCTTCACGTCTCCAGCTGAACTAAAGGTTCACACTTCTCCAGAGCTGGCTGCATCCCCACACCACTCGCATGTCCTTTTCTGCTCACGCTAGCCATCCTGACGCCTGACAAGGACATGTTCCCGGGGTGAAGGGGTCTTTCTAAATTGCTGTGAGTGCCCTGTGACAGAACGGAACAGCGGCCACGTGTCGCTTACCTTCCCCTAAGCCACGCTTGCCTTAATTGGATAAGTGCCTGCTGAAAATAGATGAAAATTGGATCCCATTTATGGACTCTGAAAAAACGGGATTATGAGACACCTGACACATTCCAGTTTTAATATCTCTGGGCAAATGAGACTGTTGGTATTGATTAAAGTGTAAGGTTATAGATCTTGTGCTGAAAAATATAGATGTTATATTTTAGAATATGCTGCTCCCAAACTAAAAATATTTTGACTATGCCTGATAGACATTGTTTAAAGACAAGCAACTTCAACAGTGATTACTTCTGATTTTTCAGCGTGTACATGAACAGTTATAGTAAGTAAGATAGATACCTAATTGGTTTTAGGATTTATGGTTAATTATAATAATTATGATTACACAATTTGCTGAATATGTATAATAAATAATATGTAGTATGTAGGCAGCTTTTGCTACTTTTTTTTCCCAGCAGAACATGCCAAATACTGACTGTATGTAATTGCTCATATTCTCATAAAACTGGTGTAAATCATATGATTTAAGGCAAACTGTGTAACACTTCTAATAAACAATAATGTCAAAAGGAAGAGGAGGAATAAAAGGAGAATGGCACAAGTATTCACAAGAGAACATAGCATCTGCACCCCGGTCCAAAACATTTGTGTTCTCAAAACTCCAGTTGCATGTCAGCCCTTTGATCAGAACAAAGCATTTCTCTTCTCTGTCTGTGGCTGGCTCCCATGGACAAAAACACATGGAGATCACAAAACCCCTTTTAACATCACAGCAGTGTCCACGGTTCTCCTGTCGACTGACAATTAGGGCATTCTGACATGAAAGCACATTGGCTTCGTTAGCAGTCCACCGTAGCTTGAACATGACAGATGAGAGGTGGTAAGGAGGGCGGAATGCAGCAGAGCCGGCAAATTGCAGAGAGCTTAGAGTTTCCTTAACCAGGGAGATGCCACGGACACAAAGCCGCACCTGCCTGCTCTGTGCAAAGTGAAGGTGTTTTCCGGTATGGATCTCCCATTGAAAAATTCACATTATATCTGGTGAAAATGCCAGCCGAAATGCCCTTATCTAACATGAGCTGGAGGCGCACATTCAGTATTTCCATGTGTTTGCCGGCTTCAGGGAGGTGATTAATATCTTAAAACGTGGTTAAAATGGCAGAGCCCTCTAAATTCTAACATTTTACTTTCAGATCAGGTTCTGTTTCTGATCTTCCATAAATATGCCTGTTATTAGTTTAATTGCTCAGCTGCTGAAACAGCAACTACTTGTATATGAACCAGACATCACACAGAATGCATAACTTTAGTTTGGCTTTTATCAATAAATAAATGTACTGAAATGCATGCTCAGGAAGAAGCAACTAAGGTTTTTCTGAAATAGTCATCAAACTGTTATATAATGGCTTCATGTTTTATTTATTTCGAATTATTGCTGAAATAGAATTAAGTTTTACTGTTTTAGCAGACATGATGTGGGTCAGTGATCATCCCTAGAAGATGAACAGCGTTTATGTTGAGAGTTTACTCTTGGAAACAATCAAGCTACCTTTCTTGTTTAGGGCTCCACCCCTTAGTTACGAAGATGATTGACTGACTTCAGCGAGTTTCATTTTCATTAGCACAGACGACTCCCAGCATACGTAATTAACATGTTGTGCAACCCGTTACGCAAATCAGTTTTTGCGTATGTTGGGATTTTCACGACCCATGGGAAAACTGAGCTCATGCGCAAATGACGATAAACGGACGATAAAAGCAGCAGCTGTTTGGCTGAGGTGCACTAGCTGGCAAATTTGTTCAGTTGAACTTCATGCAGTTTTTGAATTTTTTGTGGAGGCATGTTCCATAAATTTTATGGATGTCGAAAATTTCTTGTGTAGGTGCGGATTCGCTTGAGTTGCAATTAGCTAGAGAACCCTTTGTGTTTAAGTAGAATGTTTTACCTTGGTCAGCACAGTGTTGTATAAAGTACCCGAAAACCACGCTTAAGTAATTATATTTTACTATAAAATTACTTAAGTCAAAGTTATCCATTGTAATATTACTTAATATTAAAATGTTAAGTGAAAGTATCTGTTATTAACTGTACTTAAGTATCAAAAGTAGTTTGTAAATATATATATACTTAAGTTTTGAAAGTAAAAGTAGAAGTATCTTGTTAAAAAAGCAGTCAGAATTGGAAGAGTTCCAAATTTTTATTTTGTAGTGCCTTCCTTTCCAAATGACTAATTATTGCACTACCTGAAATTAAAGCAAAAAACATATAAGTGTTTCTTGAGGCTCGATGGGGAGTTTTTGAATGCCAGAATTTTAGTGCTTTTTGGCAAGCATACGAGGCACTTTGTTCGATATGGAAAATCCTTCATGCCAAGAAAGGAAAACATTTCTTGGAAATATGGCTATGGGTGGTCTGATTCATTTAAAGTATGATGGGTTGTTGGATAGAAGTTATGTTAGCAGACACAGCAGCTGTTGGGGCAGCATAACTGCAGCTAGAAGAGAATACCGCTTCCTCCATGGTAGCCTCTTTGTGCTGCTCTTTTGACCTGCCTGAGCCTGTAACTCTGAACTCACAAACTGAAAACCAAAACTTTGGAAGTGTGCTATTTATTTATTTATTTTTGTAGTAAGTAACAAAAATGCCAAATTGAAAATGTTTTGGAATAAAAGTGTATGCTTTGAGGCACATTGTTGCAAAAGGCGCTATAAAAATATAAATTGAATTGAATTTTCTTTAGGAAAAGTAGAGGAGCAAAAGTCACCAGAAATTTTTTAACCCAAGTACAGATACTCTCCTAAAGTACTTAAGTACTGTAGTAAAGTACTGTTACTTTGTTACTTTACACCATTGGGTCAGCGCATGGTAATTAAGTACTGTACATTGTGGTTTTGGTCAATATACTGATTCTGTATGGTTTCTTTGCATTTTCACTTTCCTTTAAAAACTAATACTTACGGAAACGGGGAAATATTCAACGTAATTATATAATGCTACTACCAATTAGAATCATTACCAAACGAAGATGATCAGTACGTGCTCATGTCCTCTGCTAATACAAATGGACACTTATATGCATATTGACACAGAAACCAGGGGTCGCAAACAAAAACTGCACACGTTTTATTTGGCTAAACTGCTTGTGCATCAGTATCTGTACGGAGCTGACATCCTGGGCTTTGACTGTGACCTTAATAGAAATGTCAGGCTTGACCTTTCTCTGAGGCAGCCAGGTTCTACACTCATATTCACTGTTTTTTTTTTTTACCTTATCATTCATGTGTTACCCTGAAATGTATTAGATCTCAGCCTTGATCTTGTTCAACATTATATGTTTATGTATAGCAATAACAGGAAGTTAGGAATTTTTCATTTTTCAAAAGAAAAAAATTCTGTCTATTATCATAGTTGTGTATTATTGTTATTACTGTTATTGTATATGACAAAGAGAGCACCAGAGAGACAGATAATGCCAGCAGTGGATTCTGTAGCTCAATATTTTCTGGAATAAATAATCAATACAAAATTCAGCAAAGAGACGCTGATAATTACCAAACAGTTACTGAGCTGTAAAGAGAGAGCAGAGAGACAAAGATGGGCTGGATAGTTGAAAGCAGATAAAAAGTTAAGAAGCTTTTGAGATCAAACAGCTGTTGAAATGCAGATAACAGACCCCAGCGGGCACAGATGGAGAAGACGGAGAATTGGAGCAAGATGTGCAGGTGTGGTTGGTAGGGTGTGGTATTTTGGGGGGTGGTGGGTCTGTTGAAATATTACCACCAGTATGGAGCAGAGATGGAGTCAGCTACAGGGTCTAAGGGGATCAACTATACTGGGCAAACTTCCCACCTCAGTAATTCTAGCATGTTTATTGAGATATGAAGGTAGACAGATGCATGAGAGAGATTGTTTGGCTTGTCACTGGCAGAGCTGCTTTTTGGGAGAGGGAGGAATCCGAACGCAAGACCTGGCCAAAGGAGTGATGGATGTTGCCAGCAAGCCAATGCAATGAAGTAAGGCAGAGGGACAATACAGAGGTTGAGCCGTGTGTACATCAGGGCATGGGGGTGGGCAGACCCTTACATCTGGCTGTGCCAGGGGTTCCTTCGAGTGGGCGCCAGCCGATTTTCAGGAGATGAGGTCATCATTCACAATCCATTGCCAAGGCCACTTCAGACCAGGCTGCGATGCGCAACACATAACTTTTCACCTCGGTGTAGATTTTCTAATGAGGATTCTCTTCACGGGTATGTGAGTGCGGTGATGGGTCGGGATGGGGCAGAAGGTTGTGTATACCTGCAGATTGGCAGAACTTAAAGAACATCAGCAGCTAACTCACCAGCAGGTCCATAACCACTTAAAGAAATCCATGCTGTACTCACTTAGGTACACACTGCTATGGCTTGGCTTTGACTGCTTTAGCTAAATGATCCCATCTCCACCCCCTCGCCCCCAAGTAGGATTTCATAGGGTCATAATTATATATTTAACACATAGATAATGGGTGAAAAAAACAGTACGATTAAAGAGTAATTAAACAAAAAAGGAAACAGCCAAAAAGCCACAGTATTTACATGTATTATTAGGTTGGCTAATCCTGGACAGCGTAATTTCTCTACAGGGAACGTGGCAGTCAGTGCAGAGGGAGAACAGGTGCGGTCTGCTCCCTAGCTGGGATACCCAGAACAAATACTGAAATTACGCTACACACTTCCGTGACTCCGGCTCAGTTCTACCATGCGTAAACAGTTTGTTTGCTGGGCATGTGTTTAATTTGGGTTGTTTACCATGCACTTTTAGGGGCGAAAATGGCTGACCAAATAGGCCAGTCAGCCACAGAGCTGCTGTTTCCTTTGGGGGTCATATTTATAAAGTCATCTCTGTTTAGTGTCAAGATCCACATAACCTCTTCACTTTGCTTTACTCCTATTAACATTTTCAGTCATACGGGTAATTCTGCCTTGAGCCTGGGAATTTAAGGTGTGTATTCTGAGCTTGGACCCACTGAACCGTTATACATATGACTAAGTGAGTGACATTTTGGGCTCCCGGTTCAATTCATAGTGACTCACAGTGAATGGGAAAAAGACATTTTACATGAAAGTCTCTTAAACTACAATTCACAGGATGGCTCCATCTTTCCAACATATATTGTATTGTGACTTAAGATTTTAATTTAAAACCGTGTATAATCAACAATAGTCTTGATTAATGTTTGTACTCCCATCTGTTTTATAAACAGCATCATCTGTTGCACAAGAAATTAAAACATAAATAAGGCAAAGTGTGTAGATGAATGGGTTGGGGGTTTTTTTAATTTATGCAGTTTTTTTTTCTTGCAAGGCACATTAAAAAGTGGCATGTGAAGACAAAATCATCTTTATAGCTTCAAGGTACAGCTTGTTAATTAAGATATTATTAGGCCTATTTGGAAATAACTCTATTTCTTGTGTCATATGTTCAACATGTATGGAACTGACATATGTAGGTTAACCCACTTTAAAAATGAAATTGATTTTTTTTTTTTTTTTTAACAATGTAGGAATTTACTTTTTGTTACATAATGCTCCTGGTAGTTGAAAAAGCATGGCAGTTTCCAGTTCACAATTTGTGCGCCTTTTTTTTTTTTACATAATTCACCAGAGATTGCAGTAGCATCTTTGAACATCGGGCCTCACTGAAACCGGTCCGTAAAGTATGCACTGTTCTCATTTGTGAAGGAGAATGCTGCGACGTCCGATGGGGTGGTGATTGGTTGAGATTGTGTCCTTGAACCTCTTGCTGCTCAGTTTAACCCTTGTGGACTGACAGAGGTATTTGGCCTGTGGGATTTATTGTGCTGCTGTGGCACCTTGAATTGTCCCCCCCAGCCCCCATCATCTCGATGGGGTAGGGCGGAGCGTGATACTGTGAAGCCCATCTGTCTTGTGCGACCCTTTTGTCATGCGCTGTCGTGGTGCAAACCTGCCGTGCTGGGACTCAGCTGGATTAACCTTGAAATGAGACCAGTAGGCGACAAACAATTGGGCCCTGACGTCATCTCGCGCGGCCGTCAAGACTTTGTTTGGCTGTCCACTAAGTTTCCGAACTACCGTGGTAGAAGAATACTCATTTAAATGGTAAACAGGCTCACGCTATCTTTTCTTCTCTGCAAAATAGTTTTCCTGTACTTTCTATTGAAACTGCACCTGCCCCTTAGTAGATTATGGTTGGGCCAAACCTCCCCCTTCTCCACATATTATGCAGGAATAAAGAGTAGCTCCATAAAAGAAGTGAAACTGTTGAAAATCTTCCCTGCCTGGACGATGGGACATTTTCCACATTCCTCTGTTTCTTGAAAAGGAATTTTTGCATAGGCAAGGAATTAGCTGTAGGATGCTGGAAAAGAAACAGAAGAAGAATCAGGAAGCCCGTGTGAAGTTGTCAGAACTGCAGATTAAAAGTCACTGTGAATTGCTTTCTGCAAGTCTCACAATACTTTTAAATATATGTTATTATTTTAATTTACCTTTAAAAGCAGGGAACGTTTGATATTTATTTCAATACTTTTGCTACAAGACATCCTAAACCATTGTACTTCCAATTTTTTAAAAATATGTGTGTAATTGTGTGTATAAATATATATATATATATATATATATATATATATATATAAAATTACACATGCTTGCTGTAGAAAATGTCTTTTGTGGCACAGAACAGAACACCAAACATAAGCCATAAGCTAAGCAAGACAGCCTCTACTTCCTGTCTGGGAACCTGAGGAAAGGACATGAAGTGTAGATGATCAAGTGTAGAGGCATTGAGGCGAGCATCGCTCAGGCAGTGATGCGTAACGGGGGTCGTGCAGGGGCAGGGCCACGGGAGCTGTCTGAGCCAAGGCCGAGGCACGTGTAGATGCGGTCACTGCCCCTCCTCAGGAATATCACTGCATTAGATGCATCAGCTCAGCAAAGAAGAGTCAGCATAAGGGTCAGGCAGGACTCTCTGATTACTGAACACAGGAAGCGATCCAAGAATACAAATCACTGCATGAGACAGACAAAGACATTCCCAAGTTCTACCTTTAAATTAAAGTTCTATCACAAAGGCTCGAATGGAAATTACTTGGGGGTCCGGCTCAAATTACACATCTAAAAAAAAACGACACTTATTTACAGAGACTGTGGTGGAAAATTTGGGATGGGGTCTTCCTAGTAGAAGTTATGTATGTTTTGGATTTGTTAAGCCAACACTTCGTAAAACTCTGCAAAAGCTATTAATTACCCAAATGAGCAAGATGGTCCAAATGGTCTGCTCTCATTTGTAACACTGCTTGTGATCTTACGGGATTAGCACGCTGATATAAAAGTGACACATGCAGGGTATGATTTATGAAGAACAGACTGTCCAGCTGCACTAGCAACTGAGCTAGGTTTATTAAAATAGTGAGCACAGATTACAACACTGAGACCACTGGGACAAACTTTAACAACAGATAACTGTGAGCAATATACCCTAAAATTAAGGAAGTTTTTACTTCATTTTGGACCGTGAAAGAGGAAACCCACACTAAGAGCAGTAGAACATGCAACAATATGTACATGGTTCCTGAAATTAATCATATAACCCATTAGAACCTTCATGGCATTTAAAGACTGTGCTGTTTAAAACAGATACAAATTTAACGTGCCTATGCAGTATGTCATCATTTTATTCTGAGAAAGAAAGAGGTAGAACAAAAGTAACTGCAAATAGCTGTTTTCTCTCTTCTCGCTCCCTTGCCGGTTTTTGTGCTTTCATCTCAGTTTCCCATCTTGTTTGTCCTGCTTTTGAAGTCATCCTTACTATCATTCCCTTCTCAGCTACTGTGTCTTCCACACAATATCATAATGATATTGTTACACTAACATTACTTCTGTGATCAAAACAGGTCAGTAATACTTGAAGAGAGAAACAAAAGTCAGACTAAATCAGACTGTGGTGCGGAAGAATATTTATTACGATGTAAAACCAGTAATTTTGTATTTTCTCAGAAATAATATGTAGTTGTAGATGTCCTGGGTCAGTTTTACTTCAATATTGGGGAAAAACCAAGAAAGTGAGGTTGTCGAGTGACAAAGAGCTCAAACTGTAGATGATGGCAAAGTCGAATCGGCTGCCTGGTCTAACTGATTCAACACCCTGAAGGGAGAACCAATATATGAGTAAAAACGTCCCCAGTGGTGGTGGGTGTGGGGTAACAGAGCAGGCTAGCCACAGCTTTTACAGGTGTGGCTGAAGTTTCATAATACAGTGGAACTTAATTGGTTCCTGAAGGTGGTTCGTAATCCAAAAAGTTTGTGAACCAAAACAATTTTTCGCATTAGAATCAATGTAAAAATGATTAATCCGTTCCTAGACCCCAGGAAAATCACTAAATCTAACACAAAAAATGATAAACACAATAGTAAACAGAGAAAATATAGACAAATATCATAAACTTAATTTAATGTTACCTTACCTGTACTGAGAAGAATTGACAGCGTAAATCGCCTTGCTTTTTCACATATAACAGCCTCAGTCACCAGCAAACATTTTGTCGTTTATCCAAATGAGCAGCAATTTCTCCACTTCTTCAAGCATCTGTGATCTTTGTTTAGTAATAACGTTTACCATTTTCATGTTTAGTAATGGTTTCTTTCTTCATCTCTTCTGAAATTCTGGTCATTTTTCTTTTTCCTTTGTTATCACTTTCCTTCTTTGGTCCCATGGTGTCTTATTTAATAGTTTATAATGAAGTAGAACACAAAACGCAATAAAATTCAAAAGTACGCAAGCCGAATTCGAACAGTGACGTGCGCTGCGTGAAAGCTAAACAGCAGCTGACGCTCATGCGTGACCATCATTACTGGCTTATGTGATTCGTAAACTGAGACACAGTACGACAACTGAGGCATTTTTTTGGGCGGAAATACAGTTCGTGAACCGAAAATCTCAAAAAGGGAGATGTTTGTAAACCGAGGTTCCACTGTATAGATTTGTTCCCCAGATACAAGTAAAACAACATTTTGACCCAACAGGTAATTTTTTTAATTTCTAATGACCAGATGCATTCTCAGTTTTTTTTTTTTCCTGTGGACAGGTTGGTTCAGTAGGACAGCAGCTCGTGCTATAAAAACAGGATGGCCCATAAGTGTATTCGAGGAAAGTGAATGTGCACATTGCCTGCTCCACAGCCTTTATCAGACTTTTGACATCAGTACAATTGAGCTGAAAGCATGGCACGATTTATAACAGACCCTCACCACCCATCAGTAGCATGCTTAGGTCAGCTCGTTGAATTCCAGCCACAAAAAGGGTCTCAAAGGCAAAAAAGTCAAAGAATCTACTACAGTGATGTAGACATACTGGTATTGTAAGCCAAAAGAAAGAAAGAAAAGAAATCAATTTACAGTCAAGTTTATCAAGTTTAAGTTTAAGTTATCTGTCCTAACATTAATCATTATTAAACCCCCTCATAGTTCCACATAACAGGTGGACAGTATGGAAAGTGCATTTAATCCTTTCATAGCATGTATCGTGCCTTAGTCATATCTGTACAGCGATCGTGTGGCAAAAACTGTTATTAATTATACTGCCACAAAATCTGAATCTCACAAATAAAACAAAGGGGACACCAGACCTCAGTCTGAAGAGACATTATTTTTCGACGGAGCCCACATGGCTCACACTAGTAATAAGTAAAACCATTCCTTGTAAAAATTCCTGTCAATGTCCTATCATGAATTTAAAAAAATTCGGTAAAAAACTAAGTTTAGTACAGAGTTAGATCGGCAGCAAAATGCAATAAACGTGTATACATCCTGCACGTATGTATGTATTTCAAAGGTGACAATGAATCCTAAACCAGAGCCCCGCATGGTAATTTTTTTAAAACTCTGACACTTGCATATGCATATTCACCAGCCTTAGTGCTTGTCCCCGCTGTTACAACTGATCCGTCACATTCATTATTGAAAACAACATGTGCATGTTTTGTAAAATGGAATTATTCTGCAGTAAAAATGTAATAAATTTGCATGGCTCGCAGAAAGAGGCCATTAAGCTTTTGACTGGATAATAAATCCCTGCGCAGGAAACGGACCCCGGACATAACGGCAATTAAGTTCACCTTATAAAAGATTTAGCCACCTTACTCTGGGGTCTGGCGTGAATTAGCATTGTGGCAGTTAAACATGGTAAGTATCAGAATGTAAGGCTGCTGCTGCTTTGTCTTCTGAAGAAACAAATACGGAGGGAGATGTGTGCAAGGGCTAATGGGCAATGTTCTACAGTCATGATGGAGCATGCAGGCACAGCTAACTATGCTAAACACATTATGGAAAACACTTGGAATTTTCTATAGGTAGAGCAGCCTTTCTGGCCTGAAGCTTGGTAATTGACAGTTTAGTCAATCGCTTTACAGAATCATGCCCACTTTTTAATAACAGGAGAACCACAATACAACTGGAGTCACAGGATGACTCTGATGTTTGGCTTCTAACACATCTACAGTGTGTGTGTGTGTGTGTGTGTGTGTGTGTGTGTGTCGCCAGGTTGGCTTTGTGCAGTCAGACGGGGCGAGCTGACGGCTCTGCAGCAGGAGGACGAGGACTCCCCGGTGCAGCAGAACCGTCAGGCGCACGCGGAGGAATGGAGACGGAACGGGCCCAGCAGGACCCCATAAATCAATCAGCCACGGGCCCTCAGAGCGCTCCGCTGAAGAATCCTCGGTCTGCCTCTTTTCGTAAAGGCCTCCTGGATCCTCAGATGCACTGCTTTCTGTGCAGCCTTCTCTCCCACACTTACTGTTTTTTACTCTCTTTCACAGCTAAAGGGTGCAAACCCTCTCAGCCGCTGTATGATTTCCACATGGGTGTCCTTCATCCAAATACTTACATTAGTGTTTAGTGTACAATTACAAGCTGCAGTACTTGCCAAAGGCTCAGGTTGAAACCACTGTAATTTCTTTTTTTTTTATCGTATGTCATATTTAGAAGAATAACCAGTTAAACAATGAACTGAGCCAGATTTCTATTAACCCACAATGCTGTTTATTCGGATGACAGTCCAAATCCAGAAACGCTGTCCAAAAGATAAACTGCAGTAAATGGACGAAAGGTGAGAAAGCCAGGGAATCAGATTCTGGATGAAGATGACACAAGGCAATCACAAGAGGCTTGTCTATTGAAGAAGAATTTGGGTAGGGAGCAGGATTAGATTTAGATTTAGATTTAGATTCAACTTTATTGTCATTACACATGTATAGATGCAGGGTAACGAAATACAGTTTAGCATCTATTCAGAAGTGCAAAGAGCAGCAAGTGCAATTTATACAGTATATACAATATGTACAGTTGGGAGCAAATTATATACAGATAAGGGTACTGCAAAGGTGGGAATAGTTAATTTACATTTGTTAATTAAATTTGTGCTATATGTACAGAGATGGAATAGTTATATACAAATTATAAGTAAATTTAGTGAGCAGTTATGTACAATATATAAGGGTAGAGCATATGGTAGGGATAAATAACATTAGTATACAGAAGAGCAATATACAGTTAAGGTGAACAATGATAAGGGCAGTGTAAGGTGGGGATAAATAAGCATATATACAGGAAGGCAAATACAGGTATGCTATGGACAATATGCTATTAGATTTTCATATCAGGGATTTGGAAACAAAACAAATGGTTAACAGAAAACTGTTTAATACTCCCCATCAAACAGAATGCTAACATCTCATCTACAAACATGCAAGGTCAGACTTTAAATATCTCATGTCTGATTATGCTAACGAGCTACAGGTGGTTTTGCGTCTTGCTGACTGGGGCATGATCTGCCTTGGGAAGGAAAGGGTGTGGGTCTCTAGTTCTAGTGTGATACAAAAACTCAAAAATCACACTTATAGAGTGTCAGTAAGTCAGTCAGTCATCTTCTATACCGTTTCAACCCGTTAAGGGTCGCAGGGAAGTCTGGAGCCCATCCCAGAATACATGGGGCGCAGGGCAGGGGACACCCAGGGCAGGGCGCCTACCCATCGCAGGGCACACACTTACAGAAGGTGACAAAATTAAATTTAGTGTACATGAATATTAGGAATGGATTATACCGCTTTGAGGCAACTTGTTGTGAAAGGCGCCAGATAAAAATTAATTAAATTGAACTGAATTTAAATCCTTGATTGTCATTGTGCCATACAGTACAGCAAAATTCCATATGAGGCTCTCTTCATCAATGCCAATAGTTAAAAGACAGAATAAAATATACACATCAAACAAATTTCCACATATACATTTAACTTAAAAATGTGCAATATTTTCCTTCTAGTCTGAATATACTTCAACTGGCTTTTAAAAAGATAAAAAGTGCATTTACCCAGTTGTTCTAAACTGAGTTGAATTATAGAAAATGGGATATTTTGCATTCTACAGTCAATGTATTGAAAGAAATAAAGTCAGAAGGGAAGTTTTAAATGGATCCCTGATAAAGTGACTAAAAATTGCAACCAGGTAACAACAAATTAAAACAAGTTAATATGACAGATCACTAAAATAACTGAAAAAAGTTTTATGTTGTCTTTGTGAATAGATTGACCACATAATTACATCAGCCTTTAGAGAATATACAAAAATTAAATAATTACTGAGGTTGTTATATTAGCCTAGCTAGTAACAATTACCTATTTTACTTGAATGTTTAACTCCCTATGGTTAAATATGAAATTTATTAAATAACTAGCTATACAAATAGACATACAGTTGGAGAGATGAATGGCATTTTTTGCACGTGAGGCATGTCAAAGTCACATTACAGTGGTTCACAGACACCGCATCCGAATGGAACAGCTTCAAGTAGATAAAAATATCATATCCCGACCTAAAGTTTGTATAGGTGGCAAAATGTTTTGATCAGTCAGGCCACAAATTCCATGTGCATTAAAGGAGCAGTCAGAATGTGGGCTGACATTCATGTAACCCGGGTGTTGATGTAATTACAGGTGTTGACACATGCTCTCTCTGCAACCTCGTCAGTGTTGCACAGTAATTAGTGCCATTTATCAAGCCCGTTAAACATCTGCAAACTGCACGAGAAGAAATTACTGGAGGCCCCCCAGCAATCCTGAGCATTAGGCCTACTTTAGACGTGTACTTCCATATTGTAAAGGTTATATCCCATGAATCATGAATTACTTAGGAATACTTTTTTCAGTATATAAAACAAGGATCATGTTTTTGCCCAAAATTAATAAATAAAAGAACATAACCTATAATTTACACAAATTTTCCTTTAAATGTTTCAGTTGTCTTTCCTAAGGTTCACAAATGAATATTTGATTAAATCTGATGCATTCAGTATAAGTACATGCACGATTAAGGCAGAATTGCAGTATTAATATTATTATTATTTTTTACTGGCTATTACTTATCTTTTAAGACTCCGGTTTCAGAGATTGTGCTGCAACTAGCTGACCAATAAAGTCACAGGCCCTTAACTATTACCATGCTGTATCCATGACGACTATTTCACTGATATACTCTGCTCTCATTCTTTGGTTTTTTAGCAAGTTTTGTAAAATCTCTTTTAAGTTAGAACCGCTTAAACTGCATTACATTTGTTATGGTGTCCTGTGCTCTTCACCTGCCTGAGGACCTGTTTGCAGTGCCTCTAATGAGGAAGGTCTTCTTTGCGAGTGGTGCGGAGGTCTGCCCATTTCACTACTTCTCAGATCTTTCCGGACTCGTGCTATCTGAAAGCTGGAGGTGTTCAGGTGGGGAAAAAAAACCCCAATGCAGTGACTTGTGTATATTTGTTACAGAAATAGTCTTGGTAATGTCCCTGAGGGAGTTGCATTTTCCATACCAGCTGGTCAGAAACAAACTTTTTCCAAACCTTAAGGGATTTTTTTCTCAGCACACTTTTTCTGCCAATGGTAGAGAACCAGAAACGTTATAAATATGTTACAAATTTCAAACAGCCACTAAAAATTTCTAGGTAAAGTGACAAAACACACTACTTTTTTTGGGAGGAGGTTTATGTGGGTAATAAATACGTTTATTATGTTGTGTGACTTTCAGTAAATGTCAAATTTCCTATCAAGTGAGGCGGGAAATTATTATAACTTTTTATGTTTTAGCCTTCTTGCTACTTGTTATTGGGAAACGGTTTGCTAGTTTTGCTCAATATTCACTGCACAACATTAGTTTGTCTGTCCAGCTATCATTACTGAAAGATTTTCATGACACCTACAGGTCTCTGAAGGGGCGCATGTAGATGTACACCGCATCTGAACAAAGAGAATCATTAAATAAACCCTTACAAGTTTCATTTTAATCAATATTTCACAAATGCCCACTTATTAAAGTGCTGAGTCTTCAATGTTCAAATGCAGTCTTATAGCAAGTAAAGAGATTAACTTTTTCTTTAAAGGATTCAGAAGCATTAGAATGCCATTGCAATCACAAGGAGCATAACAGGGCCAGTTAATGGCACCACTGTGTCCCGAGACAGAGGTGAGGCTCTAGCATTACCAATTAATTCAGTCGTTTTGTATGCTGCTTCCTGCTTTGCTGCACATTACAGATTGTTTGTAGTCCCAAGAGTTAAACGTAATCTTCATTATTGATATGGTCAGCATTACAAACAGAACACAAATAAAATAAACAAGCCTTTTCACTGTCTTGGTGGTATTTATCTCGTTTTATATTTAAAAATTTATCTTGCAAACCAAAGCATGCTGGTGGGATTTCTTTCTTTCATTTTCCCCATAAACCCTGCAAATCTTTAGAAGTCGGTGAACATAACCATCGTATTAATCAAGATCGGCATTCTGTGTTTCAGCTAGGGTGATCACTTTTTGCACCAACTAAGGTCTGACACATCAGATTTATACAGAGCCAAAGAGATTTATGATGGAGAATCAGGAATCAGGCAGGTTTCAAAAAGCATCAGGCTTGATTGCTGGGGTTTTCAGCCCTTGGCGGACATCGCCATTAGTAATGCAATTGGTTTGCAGTGGTTAAGTCAGTTTTTATTTTAGACTTATTGGATATTGGCACTACTGGTCGAAACAACAGGTGCGATTTAGTAATTGCTGCCAAGCTGCCTTAAATGAGCATCAATCTGAACATGGATGCCAAAGGCCAGTGTCGGTCACTAACTTCAAAATCACTCTGTGAAGTAAAAGAAACAGATGAAAATAACTTCATGACTATACGAGCTTAACCTAACTGCAACAGAGTAGCAATTATGCATCCCTGAATCCCTCATAACAATGGTGCAGATGGGAGTATGTGATTAAAAGCATTTGTTATGAAGTAGGGATGGATGATACTGATATTTTTCAATTCAATGCCAAAGTAGTATTTTGTGTTGAATATATACCGATATCAAATGTGTGCCGGCAAAAGAAACGGAGAGAGAGAGAGAGAGAGAGACAGAGAGAGAGAGAGAGATAATCAATTTTTATTACTGTAAATAACCATAGCACCAGCAATTGGCTATAATAAAATTCTTTATAAGCAAAAAAGGCAAAAATGTGGTAGTATAAACAACACAAAAAAACAACATTTCACAATCAATTTACAGTTTTTGAACTAATGTTCAACTAATGTTTTCAGAGGTAAAGATAACCATATGTTGTATTGGAATGACTGCATTTTCCGGTGCATGCTAAATTATTTTGGAGGTTCTTTATTGCTAATTTATGTGACAATAGGTCTAATGCATTTTTCAGTATTTTCCAGAATTTGTAATCTTATAATAAAATTTGTCTCTGAAAAATAATAGGAAACAATAAAAATTAATTGCTTAAAAATAACTGGCAGGATAGCGTTTGTACTGTAATGTGTGCAACTAAGATACAGCTCTTGTTATGAGCACAAGCTTGCATGTGGACAACAAGGAAGCTATTTTATTTTTAAATTTATTTTTATATTTTTTTGAGAGGCAGCACAGTGGCGTGGCAGTTGGCACCGTTGCCTCTCACCTCCAAGCCCGAGGCTCAATTCCAGCCTTGGGTCTGTGTGCGTGGAGCTTGCATGTTGTCCCCATGTGTTATGGCTTTTCTCTGGTTTCATCCAATGATCCAAAGGCATGCCAGTTAGGTTGATTGGCATTTGCAAATTGCCCATAGTGTGTGTTTGTGTGTACATATGCCCTGTGGTGTGTTGGCACCCCTCCCAGGGTGTCCCTTGCCCTGCGCCCTGTGATTCCTGGGATGGGCTCCAGGCCTCCTGCGACCCTGAACTGGATAAGGTGTTATAATGGATGGATGGATGGTTTTTTTTTTTTGTAATTTTGCTCCTTGGTTTTATGAAATCTTACACAAATAAAGGACTCGATAAAAATAATACAAGTATTGACATGTTTAAAAAGGTAATTAATACGAAATGAGTAGTGCTTTGGTACTGACTACTTTAGAATCAATACTCCTGTCCCTGTTATGAAGCATTCCAGTTGTTTTTTCAGCACTCTGTTGCCCATAGCCTTACATTAATAAGGTATACTGACATTTGACAGCTGCTCACTCTGAAAGTCAGTGACATCCAAAAGAAGAAGATCATATCTGCAGGATAGAATATATTTTCTCATATGATAGACAATAAGAGGTCCTGTCTGAAGGAGCCCAGCTGGTGGACATTTTTGGGGAGGCTGCTAACAAATTCCATCACATACTCATACTCATCTCCTCATCTCTGAATTCTAAATACAGTTCGCTAATACTGGCAGAGTGCCTGGGCTGTTGCCAGCCAAGTTCAGTGGCATATATGAAAATGCACCAGACTCTTTTTAGCAAAGGCAGGTCATTTACATGTCACCAGGAAGCTGGGACACAGGTGATGCAGTTCACAAAGTGATTATTCAGAAATAATCAATAGCGCTAATGAATTGTATGCATTTTGATGAAATGTCAGTAAGGTTTGTGTTTAGAATTGCTGCATTTACTGTTTGTTTTGTCATGTTTTATTCATCCATTTTCCTTAACTGTTTTCCTCTTTTTCCTGTCTAGGGTCACAGTGATTCCTCCAGTCCCATCCTGTCAGCTGTAAGATGTGGTGCTGCCTTTCTGATGTCCTGGAAGTGTCCGTTCAAGTGAAAAATACAGGGACATTAAAAGCCACCAGTCCATCAGCATGTCTTTGTGCAGGGAGAGGAAACCTACACAACCCCACTCACTCTCACACACACACACACACAGTAGACAGAGATAAAATTGGCTGGAGCAAATATACAGCCACAAACGTCAATGTCTGGAACACCATCAGTATCCACCTTTCATATTTCATTTTGATAACAAGATAATCTCTAAATTTGTTTTTATGAAAGGGAAAAATCTTCCAGTGTGCCAAAGCATATTTAACGTCTTTGAGCTGATTGTGTATGTAAAAACAAAAAGAATAAAAAGAAACAAATTGAAAAAAGGTGTGACAGAAAGTGTAATCACAAGAACACGTTTAAATGCACTGGCAATGACAGGTGATTGATTTGAATACAGTACATCAAAAAAAAAAAAAAAAAAAAAAAATTAACAGCTATGAATTTACTAAGCATTTCTGAGAGTATCTCTGTGATGTTCACTCTCACCAGGAGATAATTGTAACAAGCAATGATGTTGAAGTGAAAGGAGCTCAGCATGTGCCAAACTTCTGTCACTCTCTGATCAATACATGTATAATGGATGCTGTATTGCCAGCTGACATTCAAAGGCAGCGCGGGAGGGTCCTACTTGTTTCATGCGAGGCAAATGACTGATGATCGCTGCGTATCCAGGAAGATGTTAGTTAACCTGCACGCAGCACAGACTCCCCGCTGCTTAAAGCAAGATCCGTTTACTTAATCAGCTGCGCGCGTTTCCTGCTTGTTCGCCCGCCTGCGAACAGCTCACCAGTCGAAAGCAGAAATGAAACAGCTAGTGCGGCTGCAGGGAATTTAATCCGTCAGCTTTCATTAAGCCCCACCTTCTCATTTTTATTAATTTTTAAGGACTTTGAAAATTATGTTAACTGTAGTGATTATTTATTTATTTATTTATTTATTTATATCATTTCAGATGTCAAATTGCCAGGTGAAAATCCTTGATAATTAATTGAATGTTCGGTTGTGTCATCTGTTGAGGGTATTCTGTTGTTTTGTACACGCTGCTGTGTGTTAGGTAGAGATCTTTAGTTCGCACTCTATTTTTTGGAGCCAACTGTTCACTGGAGGTCATGCCTTTTCGGTCTACTGCTTGGGTAACATTATGGAATGGAGAACCTGATTAATGGTTTGGTCCTTTGCCAGGTATGGTTGTAGAAACTGTTCTGTGCTCCATACCTGTTTTTTTTATTACTTTTCCAGCACCTCAGAGGTTTCCACATCGACACTTTCCAAGCTAATGTTCCCTAAATGTGTGCACATACACTCCGTGACGAAGCACTGACAGTTCACTTGTGCTGCTCTTTGTTGTTTACCTGATCCTGGCAGCAGAGCTGCCTTTGCGTGGACATGAGACAGACGCACTTGGAGAGAACACAAAAGTCTCCTCCAACGGGATGGCCATTTAACTGGACGCGCAGCGCGCTAATGAACAGCGACTCTGCATCTGAAGCTATTCTGCATAGCTGAAAGTGAGTGAATAAAGCGGGGAGACGTTGCCTGCGAGGTGACCCCTCCAGCTGACACGTCGTTAACAAATCACAGACGAATACCTGTCATTACAGTCAACGGTGCGCTGTGACAGACTCTGCGTTCTGCTGGCGCTCGTCTAGCGGCTGTGAGATGGTCGCTAGTGAAGTTCAAAGCACCAGGCAAGCAAGAATCCAGGATCTGCAAGTTTACTCTATAAACAGCAGCGGGGGCACAGTCAATACAAACACACCCGACAGGCAATCTTCCCCTGTCCCGCACCAGTGCGATCCGGTTTTCTGCTAGATTGCACTATCCCCTAGCGTGAACTTTGAGTGTGCCTCACAATAATTAAGACCCCCACTCGCTACAACAACTCAGAACTATTGTACACAGTATACAAGTCGATTCCAAATTAAAATACACACAAAAAATGCTCCTAACAAAACGTACATAATGACGTCTTGAGAACGTTCACAAAAAATAAATATAATTTAAGTCAACTACACTAGCAGCGCATACAGGCTCGCAGTATTTTTGTGGATTGGTTGCATCACTTTCCTGCCACTTGCAAACCGCGTGACTGGCAAAGGTGAGATCCTTGAAACAGCCTTCCAGCACATTTTCCCAGCTGTGTTCTTAAAATGAAAGACATGAAGGTTGTTTTGTGAACTTATGGAAACAGAGCGCCACACGGTTCTATCTGGTCGAGATGTTCCCTCAAAAATCCTGACAAAAAGTAGGAGTGCATCAGATCATTTGCTGTAGAACTGGAATTGGCTTTACTTAGTCAAGTACTGTCATAGCAGAAAGGACTCTGTTTTGGTGTGCATGGTGTTGTGAAACACAGTAACACACACTCTCTTCACCTGACACACCACGCGTAGTGAAAAACCAGCATGCAGTGAGCAGAAACGATCGTAGTATAAAAGGCAGAATGGCATTATGCATGAGAAAGCAGGCAATGCAATGTATGTAAACCATAAACAACGTGTAGATCATGAATAAATAAATAGTAATGAAGAGAAAAATTCATCTTAAATAAACATGTCCGGAGAACAGTGTCTGTGTGTACGCATGTGCATGAAGGGGAGCTACGGCGCGCTGAAGAGACAGGGACAGGGACAGGCTCCGTCACACGTCAGCAGGGCTTTTAACACGCTGCAGTGGGCCTGCTGCTGATACACGAATGCAGGGAAACGGAGGAGCGAGAAGCCAGCCAATCCAGCAAGCTGCAGCCTGCCCAGGGCCAATGCTGTGATGACGAACAGCAGCTGGAGCATGTCCTTACAACGAGCCCGTGTGAAGCTACAAAATGAGTGGGTCACTGCGTCTGTAGCCTGTTCCATCATTTTACACAAGTCCATGTATGGCTGTAGGTTCATAAGAATCATGTCCTGGGAATAACGTGAACCGTGGTGCCAAAAAGGAAATAAGATGAATAAAACAATAAATGTTTTATAATTTATATTACAGAGCCATGGAAACTGTAAGTTGGAACTTCTTGAATTGCCAACTGTGTTTATATACTGTATGAATAACAAGCACTTTTTAAAATTAATTAGGCTTCTGTGTCAGTGAAGTAATCAGTTACATAAAAAACTGTGCCATTTATAAATATGCTTGGAGGCTTGTCATTAAAGTGCTTTCTTTGCCTGTGTCATGAATCTATGCTGCCTGTTAATGGTATCAGCTACATATTTCCACATAAAGCAAACTGTGTGGACTTTACCAAATGGCTTAGGAACCAGACGCACCTGTATTGGAGCAGGTGCTGTTATATGCAAATCTCTGAACCAACAGTTTATTGTCACTATGGTGATCTCAGTGTAGAGTTTTATAATAAATAAACGGGGAACCAAGTTTTCTAAATGCTTTTATCCAAGCCTAAAGGCAGTTATAAACAGTTATGAGTAATAAAAAAAATTGTGCTATATGACTGTTCTTTGTTTACATTTAAAACATACGTTAAGTATGGATTACTACATTTTGACTGACTAGTCATCCTGACAATAACACAATACCAGCAATTGCTAAGTGTTAATAATAACCATTGCACTGTTGCTATTCGTTCAATATTTTTATTGCAAAAGAAATGAATCCTCCTTAGTAATATGTTGTATTTTAAATGCAAAATAACCTGAATATTCTGGAGCAAAATTTTCTTCCCTACAGCTCTGTGACTTATCTGCCTTTGTGTGGTCAGCCCCCTGGATCTCTGGGTTAACGTATTCTCTTGTGGCTGGTTAATTAACGTCCGCAAAGCCCTTCAAAAGCAGGTGACCCATATTTACTGCCCCTCCCTCATTGTCATTCTCATTGTCATTCTCATCATCCGTTAACAACGTGTGACATCACGTTAAAACATCGTCTGGCAACGGGCCACAGTTCAGGCTGGGGGGAAGTCTGTACCCATGTTGTATTGCTGTCGTATTAAGAGGTGGCATTCTTCATCTGAAAACAGGCAAACGTGGTCTTTATCACAGAAGATTCAATATGCTCTGTATATTGAATCTCCTATTGCCCCTTTTCTTACTGATAAATATTTTGTAGACAAATATGGAATCTACATATGCAAAAAGCCAAATGACCAATCAGGGATTAAATGCATCAATCCCTGAAAGACAAATGTATTATTTGATTGGTGTAGATGTCAGCACTGTTTCAGTGTTTTGCATTCTGCATGATCTGAAATTACTTTAAATATTAAACACAATTGATTAAGAAGGACCATTATGGAGGGGTTTATTACGGACACCGAATACACATATTAGCTTTCATGAGTCAAGAAGAACATGTATAAATTTAAGATACATAATACTTCATAGAATATCACTGTTAAAATGTTTTTTTTTAAATATACATACATCACATTCTACATCATGTGTCTTTTTCTGTTCACATAATCTGACTTCCTGTAAATTGACAAATTTTGCTATTCAGCACATAGAAATGCTAAGTGTCAATTATTATAAATCTTAACCATTCCATGCAGTGTCTGTGTACAACTGCCATACCTCTGAGCCTCTACCAGAAACAATATACTGAAAAAAATCCTTAGTCAATGAAAAGATAAAATGGTTATTGTATGCTTTCAGGTATAATCTAGTCAATTCTGTAGAATTGTGCACTTTTTACAATTTTATTTTTAGATATAAAAGATATAAAAATAAGACATTTAATTAAAGGTAAAATTCTAAACAATGTTGATAAAAAGCTTCATAAATGTCTAAAAAAGGATTTTTTTTCTTATTTTGGTGACAGAACCATTTGAAAACAAATTTTTAGGAGTGTAGATAGCCCACAGTCTATTACGATCATGATCTAAAACAGAATTATGAAGTGGTTCAGAGATTTTTCTATTCCTTATCATTTTCGTTTTGACAACAATTACTCTAAGTCTGTCCCCATTAAATTGAATGGTTGCCAACTATTTGAAGAAGAATAAGTGTGTTTAGCTACACTTTGTCACGTTCGCAGAACGTAGGAACTGAGGCAAAGGCAAAGTCTATTGTGCAAAGGGGTTCTTTACTCCACAGGA
>JABJVR010027742.1:0-35877 GCA_025773905.1 Chitala chitala
TATAGACTAATAGAGATGCTGTTCATTTCATTGTCTGGGAAGGTTACACAGAGTCCTTCAGAAGTAAGTTAAGTTTAACCAACATCTGTCTATGAAATGTAACACTAATCAATATGAAATCAACATCTTCAGTCTTACTAGGCTTGAAATATTCACATTGTGAATTTTGCATGCAGACAGAACATGAACAATTACACGATGCACATTTCTGAGTTAATTTGTATCCTGAACAAAAAACCTGACCGTTCACAACGTGCGGATATAATACACAACAGTTTTTCCTTGTCACACGAATTTCACCCTGCTCCTGGTACAAGCTCCAGTGAATAATATAAGTAAACACCATTCTTGCATGAAGGTAACGTCAGCTGCCATACATCCTGTTATTCCTCCAGAATACATCTAGACATAACTCTGTTTAACCAATACGCTACTGTGCCGTTATGACCAGGATGTCACAAAACAAATGGGGAGGTCAATAATAGGAGCCACAAAGATGCTCAAGAGACCAGCAACTAGACAGCAGTGACGTCATTCTCCTGCAACAGAAGCTGTGATCAGCCGAGGTGGATGGTTTCATTTCCCACCCTGGACTTGTATGAGTTTATCTGTCAAAAACAACCGGAGCAGCAACAAAAAGGGTAAAAGAAATAAGCCCTGACAAGCAATTAATTTGTCTGATAAAGCGATATTAGAAACAGGGTTGCTACATGCATCTGATTTGCATTGTAAACAAAGCCTGTTTTGTCCTTCCACATTCTCAGCACATGACCTGCTCAAAGTTGGCAGAGTGGGCAGGGTGCTCCCCTGTCAGAATGACATAGAAAAATTAGGTAGGAGGCAAGTCTGTTAACAGCAGTGAACACAGAAAGCGTATGTTTGCAACTTAGACAACATGGCTTTAATTTAACCTCAAAATCACCTTCTGTGTTAGATGCCTTCCCAAGGCAGAAAACGTATGCTGAAACATGGAACAAGAGTCACAACAGAACAATGCAATGCTAATGCTACAAAGTATTGTGGGAATGCCAAGCAAACATTAACTGATGAACACAAACAATGTATTCTTTGTCATACACTTGAAATAACAAAGCTGACAGAGGTAATCTCTCATGACTCTAAGTTGAAATCGCACAGATTCATTGTCTGTCCTTAATTGTTTCAGAATATTATGCACTTTGGAACATAAAAACGTGAGTAATTCACTGCCATATAAACTCCCACATGCGCTACAGTAAAAATGAAAGTTGCCTTACTTTTACGAACTTCCTTTAAGCAAAAAATATATAATTTTATACTGAATAACTTAAAACAGTGATATTTAGCTTTTACCGTCTTATTTTTAAATTTCCATTTACTCTAACGTTAAGGTAAGCAGAAGAGATGAGATGACTGCTAGCATATTATTTTAAGCCATTTCAATTTCCAGTGCTCCTTGGAACAGCGGCGACATTTCACACTGTAGGTAAATATGCTTCATGCTTCCCATATGAGTGCAGTGTCTTAGAGAGCGAATTAAAATGCCGTTAGGCAGCAATATGAGGACGCTCGCGCTGGCGCATGTAGCTTCGCTCCTGTTCTCCCACCTTTCCTCCGGTGATGGATCTCACTGCCAAACAAGCCACTGTCCTTCGCAAACTTAGTCATGTATCGCTCACGCGCCTCCTCGTAAATCACCATCCCCCTTGTTCTGTGGGATGCTTGAGTTCCTTCGCCTCCGCATTGTGCGCCAGCCATCGATGTTTTTTTTTTTTTTTTGACACACTACTGAAGGATGAACTTCCCCTGAACACATTTTCCAACTGGATAAACACATGTCCAGATTAGCACTTCTTTTCAAGGGCAACCAATGGGATTCTCATAAAATTAGCTTAAAAAGAAAACCCAAGGTACGTGACCTGAAGTCAGAACAGGGAGACATAACCAGCTTCCTTATGGCAACAGGCAGCACAATAGCATAATTTCCTTTCACTTTGGCTTTATTTTGAAATAATATCAGGAACTGCAGTGCAGTCACACGTGCTCATACTGACTGAAGACTAACCACTTGGGACTTGAACAATGAGGCTTCAAACAGATCACATACAAAACAGTACATAAAGAAAACAAAATGAAATCCAGAAAAATGTTGGTAAGATTCTGGGCGGACAGCACAAAGATACTCGAGTGACAACACCAGCATTGCACCCACCCCCACTCAAAAAAAAAACAAATCTTAAAAAAAAATATATATCCTGGTGCTCATGAACAGAAACAGCCATCAATGGGTGATTCCTCCAAGAAAGGTTTGACTGAGGTGCAAACATCATGAATCTGCAACCTTTACCAGCCAGACACTAAGCTTGCGCAAAAATCAAACTCCGCTGTGTGTGGAAGAAGGTCAAACGGAAAAATGCTGAAATGCAGCCGTGCATTGGTGTTGTGGCAGGTAACTTTTGAGTAAGTCTTTTGTGTGTGTCCAGTGAAGCGTGAAGAGGAGGGGGCTCAGTGGAGTGCTGACAAGAGGAGCTCCGCTTTTGGCCTTCATCATCAAGGCTCTTTGTCATCGTGCAGAACAAGTGCTGTGAGGCAAAATGGCGATGCAGCCGTCGGCCCCCTCTTCTGGATCCCGCTACATTATTCTTCTCATGTTAGAAACCGGTGCAGTGCTCGCGTGACCCTCAGTTTCCTGGGTGGGCCAGGAGGTAGAAATAGGGGTGTAAAACAAAACAAGGTCCCTTATACAAAAGTGAGCAAAAGATCACTTTGGATAAAGTGGAAGCGAAACAGTGAACAATAAGGTAGCTTCTTCCTGTCTTTCTAATCACAGCCATTCAATTTTTTAGTTATAACTTCAGGCAGAAGGACCGCAGTTGAGGGAACAGCATCACTGCAGATCCCAGTCATGTCTGTTTAATGACATTTCATTTCTTATGATCCATCAGCCCTATGCCTTATAGACTAAAAAACCAGCTACACCAACCTTGCTTATAGATACGTTTGAGGATCGCTCAGTGTGTACAAGCTTGCACAGAATACAGGCATCCACAAGGTTTGTCAGAAAATTTTTAATAAAGTCACATTCAAACCACCAAAGAAGCACTGTCACAACCACATACCTTCAGTGGCATGTCTGTGGCCATCTTTGGAATATCAAGGTCCATATTTGCTATACAAACACAGAGCATACAGAGTATGTCTTTGAACAGAAACAGCCGTCAATGTCTTGCCGTCAATGTCTTTTAATGTCTTGAATCAGAAAAATTCTAACCTACCAGTATTTGTTCCTTTATTCAGGTTATTTTCTCACTTGTGACTTACTAGCTGTGGAAAGTTACATTGTCTGGAAGGTGTTGCATCATTATTTAATACAATAAAACTAAAAATTAAAGAAGCAGCTGAATTCCACAGTCTGCAGTATTCATTTTAAATTGAAATCCATTCTTTCATTAATTCCTGTACCGATTCACTGCAGAGAGCAGAGCATGAATTACTCTTCAAATTCGCAATTTCCTTGTAATGGTTTGAATTCATCAGGACTTTATTTGCAGGGAATTTCCTCTAACTACAGTCTTCTGGGGATTATAGAAAAAATCAGTGCAGCCTGTCACAAAGTGCATATTACACCTTAAACACGTGATTGTACCAAGTATTACATCAATAAAAGAAGGGCGTGTTTCTCTGGATCAACAGTAAGGCTGGTCATTTGAGGTACCAGGGAAAGTGTGGCCAGTCATGACTATAATCAAACCGTTATTTAATCTGACTGAATTACGTTATTATGTTGGTGAGCAGTGAACATGAGATGACACTAATATATTGGGGTCTATTCCATTTTACATTTTCATTTAGTTCCCTTTTATTTCCAGCTCATTGTCTCAACAAATATCAATTCACATATGTCAATTCCAATTGTGTGAAATTTGATATAAAGATATGATTCAATTGCAGTTCCTGAACTGAAACTGACAACTGACCCCTGCTTGAAATAAATTCTTTCCTGGCAGAGCTGACCCCCGCATGGTGCTGCCGGAGGATTTCTGATAAAGACAAGAAATTCAACAATTCTACAAAAAGCTGTTCTTTTTGCCTCTGCCCACAAATGTGTGGCACTAAGTTAAAATCTCTTCCACATTGTTAACGTTAGTGAGCTGTCAGCGGAACTTAAGAACCAGTTTGGCAGACAGGCCAACCCAGACTTGCAGAACACAAACCCTAAGAAGCGCCAAAAATGAACTCTGCAAATGTGAAATACTTTAGTTTTGAAAAGTAAATATCTTCAACTGTTTGAATCATTAATAATGATGTTTGCTTTAGAAGAAGCCACCAGTAAGGGTGAGTGGTAGGTCCAGGATATGAATTTCCAGAGGGATGGTGGGATTTCCCTGTTTCTGCCTTGGAAATCCCCCATTTTGGTCATTCATTTTTTATATTTGGTGGGGATATGTTCTATCCCTGGTACTGATTGAACAGAATTAAATATATACCAAAAAGCAGGAAGTTGCGATAGAGTTCTGTGTTAGCCAATCAGAAAGCAGTTGCCTATATTTGAACTATTGTATGTTGCCGTTAAATTCAGTTTGTGTTAGAGACTCATCATCACCCCAGCACTGAATGCAAATATTCATAGGATGGTCCCACTGTTGTGTATACTCTGAGTACTAAAAGTCATTAAACCTTCAGCAAACAACATCCAGTTTATTTGTTAATTCCTTTGTACACACCATCCACCGTGGGCTCACATCATAGTTGGTGAGAGATACAGATAGCACCAGTTGCTGTGTATTTAATAATTTTTGATATAGCACCTTTCACAACAAGTTGCCTCAAAGCGCTTCGCAGAGAGAAATAAGAGGTAATACAGAATTAACAGCAGGTGGATGACTGAGGTTAAACATATAGATAAAGCCAGACAACAATGGAGGAGAGGAACCAAAAACTCAACAGTGTGGAGAAAAAAAACCTCCAGGGGCACAAGGTTGACTGGCTGCCCAGCCCCTCCAGGGCAATGCTAGTCATTTGGCATTCTAGGAAAATGTACAATTCCCAACAATATATTTACTATGCCAGACAATAGATGGTCCTGCTGCAATTTATTTAAACTGGAGTGATCTAACTACCACAAAATAATGTGTTTTATTACTATTTTAAATTTAGCAGAATTTATTAATCCCATAGGGAAATTACTTCTCCATATTTAACCCATCTCCTGGGTGAGCAGGGGGCATGCATTATTTGGCACTCAGGAAGCTAGCTCTGAGTGTCTTTCTCAGGGACACACCTGGCAGGTGGGGTGGGACTCACACTGGCAAACTTCCACATCCCAGCCTAAAGGTCTACCCATTGAGCCACCTAGGCACCATGTTAGCCTATTGAGCAACACTAACAAGCAGCAAAGCATTTCACCATCTTCTGAAGCGCAACATCCAACAGAAAAAGTACAGAAAAAATGCAAGACAAGTAAGCATAACAATACCACCATACTTTGTATGATGAAAATAACCAGTAACGGTTATGTTCTGTAGTTTCAGCATACAGTCTGTTCAGATAGTGTGCATTTGAATATAGTGCGCATCTTCTGAATTTTTAACATTACATTAAAATGTTAAGGTACCATACCCCTTTTTTTTTTAATAAATTGCCCCTGGATAGGTCTTTTCTATTATGGTCACAAGACAAACTACATCTATACTACAGTATAAACAAACATGTTCCCATGTTCTGGGAATTCACTAGGAACATTATTAGCACTTGTTAAGAGAACTAACTACAGTTCCTTCCTAATTATATGGTAAATACAACTGTAATGACAAATATATTCATGCCTATAAATTAAAAAAATATGTTAAATGAAACAGGTTATGCAAAGCCATTTTAAGTTATTCAGAAAATGATAAAGGTTCATGACAAAAATGAACGGGATTATTATTTATTACAAAAAGAACCTGATTCCTATCTTTCAGTGTCTAGCTCTCAGTCACAGAGAAGAGTGTGCCAACTGATTGATTGTGAAGTAATGAGAGCTCTCAACAGACAAGCTACATTGTCTGAGCCTTGTCTCTTATCTTCTCGCCTTTCTACTCCTCATTCATGTCTAGACTGCATGTCAGGCAATTAGCACAAACATTCCACACTGTAGAATATACTACTCTCAGGAAAAGGGAATATAAGGAATGTGGCTCAAGAGAGACCCTTTAGAAATGCATGTAATTTGGTGGTTTGTTTTTTTGTTTTCTCCCCCATATATTCCAGGAGGGACTGCACCGAAAGGAAATCACTTATGACAAGTTATGTACTCCTAACTCCAGCAATTTAGCATTCAGAATGACTTTTCTTTCAGCTTCTCACTTCACATAAATCATAATAATGTAAATAAAAATAAACAGAGTCACGTAACTTGCAGATTTTAGGAAATAAATTACACAGAAACCCAAGTTGTCAACGGATACACTAACTGCCCTGCATGACATCAAATAAGTGGGAGCCATTTGATTACAAATAAAAATGTTAATTTATATAAATTTCTACAAAATACAATACTTAAAATAACACTAAAGACTGTAATTAGTTAAAAGTTAACTTGACAAGTACAGCACAGAGTTATGTTTTGCCTCATTTAAACCTTGTGAACCTTGTGTGTGTATATATATATATATATAAACCATTACAGACAATGTGGACATGCATGCCTTCACATTTCAAAAACTGAGGTGTTGCTGACCTGCCTCATTTCCTCATTAATTATTCATTAGATCCTTTCCTGCTAGTGTATAGTCAGAATTGCCAAATAAAATTTAAAAATGAATTAAAAATACTATATACTTGGTCAAAGACATTTCAACAAAGGAGATGACCCACAATAGTCCACAAACTTTTCCCCTCAGCTTAGAAATATTTCTTTTGCCAATAGCTTTCACCATAGCTTTTAGATCACCAGAACTGTCACATTCAAGATTACTGCAAAAACACAATACAATCAATGAGATGATGAAGGAAAGACGTAAACCAGGGACAAATGACCACAGACAATAGGAATAGAGTGATGCAGTGCCAACAACACATGAAATAATAATACTTGGTAGGGAGAGTAAATATATTGAATTAACTCAGGAAAATTAAGATGCAGTGGGTACTGTATTACACAGAACTAGCACAGAAATCCATTGTAATATGGTTCTGAGGATTTGAGCTGTTCCAATTAGTGTGATGTTCTGCAGTTCTCTCTTGCTGATGACCTGGGAGCAATGTTACAGATGCCC
Source organism: Chitala chitala (assembly GCA_025773905.1). Classification (NCBI taxonomy): domain Eukaryota; kingdom Metazoa; phylum Chordata; class Actinopteri; order Osteoglossiformes; family Notopteridae; genus Chitala; species Chitala chitala. The sequence continues at coordinate 7,239 of JABJVR010027742.1, forward strand.
TCTTTTGCAACCACCATGTTTCAGCAATGGTTCAACTTTTGTCTCATCCTAATGAAATCAATTTTTTAAGTTCCTCTACTCATTCAGCATTAGATTTGCATTACCTCAAATGCGCCACAAAAAGTCTACAGGGAAGGCCATGATGACCTTCTTGGTTTGGATGAGCACGTTTTTGTATACCTACAGTATCCATTGTTCATAACCTTCTTGGGTACTTACAAGTAATACCTGCAAGGCACTGATGCTCCAAGCTACTTGCAAATCATCTAATGAATGTACAAGGCCCTTGTCATGGGTCTAAAGATTTACTCTGAAACTGTCAGTGTAAAGCAAGCAATGACTAACTACTGTGTTGTTGCACATCCTATGCTTGCTGTTGACTTGCTGTTTCAATATGTACTTCTGGTAGTATACATAGTTATATTATCTCTCCTTTGAGCCTGGAGCTACACAGATGTATTCATGTTCTTTATTTATTTATTTTTATTTTTTTAAACAAATGTGTATGGGGATCTCAGCAGAACCATCAAAACTCTTCATTAAGAATTATGTGTTTATGAGCCATTCTCATATGTTCAGTTCAAGTTGACTCCGTTTGATGGTTTTCCGGTTGTTGCAGGAAAGGCAGTTCTTGGAGTTAATTAATCTGACTATTCATTAAGTAAGAACCTTTGTGTGTCTCTATTCAGTAGCTTGTTTTAGTCACTTCAAAGACAAGGCATGTCTATGACTCCCAAAGACAAGGCATGTCTATGACTCCCTTCTCGACTACATTTGAAATGAATGGCGATGTCTTTTCCGTAGGCTCCTACTGTAGCTGTGGAATGACTAGCTGGAACATTTCAGCATCACCGTCTTGCTGTGCAATTTTGTGTCTGTTATTTATCTTGACTGCTTTGTCAAATATACTAACCTGAATATCAACCTAGATGATCTTCACATGTTTTGATGCCTATCAGTCAAGGTACAACCAACTTTCCTGATGGCAAAAATAGCTCCACAATTTGCACAACATAAATGGATGTACATAGCCATCACTGTCTTTGTTGTTGTTATTATTATTAATTATTATTATTATTATTATCCTTCCATCCATTCTCTAAACCGCTTGCCCAATGCAGGGTCGTGGGAAGCCTGGAACCCATCCCAGGAGGCACAGGGTGCAGGGCAGGGGACATCCAGGACAGGGTATCAACCCACCACAATATTATTATTATTATTATTATTATTATTAATTTGAATTATTATTATGCAGCCATACCCACTGCCCCCAATTTTGGGGAGGTATTAGCGCCATACGTAATAGAGACCTGTCATGAAACACAGTGAAATGCGTATCTCCTCTTTTCCTGAGGTTACATGGCAGCCTCAATTGATAGCTGCCCCCACTAAAACATGACAGGGTCAATTTCCAGACATGCTTTAAATTCTGCTCCCTATCAGATAAGACAGACACGGTTTACACGTGCAGCTCCAATGTGGTTGACAATCCTGGTGATAAATGAATGTGCTTTTAGGTCACTTTTTCTTCTTGTTTTTACCTGCAACTTGAAAATTTACTCATAACTCATGTAAGACAAATGAAACTGAGGAACCCTCAAGAATACAGATACAGTTAAAATAGATTCACACACATGCATATATACGCATTCACAATAAATAAATGAGAAAGCCTCTCAAACACACACACACATACACACACACACACACACACACCATATTTCAATATGAATTCAAACAACCAAATACACATAAGGTGTGATTTGATGCCTTGAAATACAAACATGCATATAAATGGTCACACACTCATACAACTTGTAATATTTTTACAACACTTTGAAATACACAAATTACGAGTGTGGTAATTGTGCAGTATATGTAAAAACACATACAGTATTAGGGACATTTTAAAGTGGATTCAAACAGCTGCACAATCAGAATTATGGGCATAAAACACGTGTCTCCAAGCTCACCCACACACACCTCTTTTCTGTATAGGCCACTCACCCTGAGGGTCTGGGGGGATCTGGATGGAGCCCCTATGATGTCCACTTGTGCCATGTCATCAGAGTGGGCACTCCGCCCATGGATAAACACGACTCTCCCGCTGTTGATTACATCTCGCCTCGGCATCAGCCTCCTCTCATCGTCCACCACAAAGTCCGGATGCGACACTTCGAACCGCACCTCATCGTTCCCAGCACAGTCATCAAAGTCCACTGTAGGAAAAGTAAGCAGTGCCTACGTTAACTACACAGGCAGAGCACAAGTATAGCACAGCCTGAGAGAGTCAAGCTAATAGGGTCAAAAACACGTTTTCTGAAGACGGGTATCTGATCCACATCACCACGACCTATACTGATTGCTTTATTACAAAAGTCATTTAGTTATTTTTGGCAGAAGATTTCCAGCGTACTTTGGCTGAGGTGAATGTAATCATCAAACAGCCTGGCACACTTTCACTCCCAATGGCTTTTGCTCACCTCCTTTGTTTCATTCCATTTACTTATTCATCCATCAAATTGCTTTATATGAAATTACTAATAAATGGTCAGATAAGAAACAGAAAAGACTGATAGAAAAAAGGATTAATGTCAAATAATACACCAAGGTGAAACAAACTTCTACATTTTGTTCATATCTTTTCACTTTACTTCACAAACAACATACAGGTTCCATTATTATTAATCCCTTATTAGTCCCACAGGGAAATCAGTTCTCTGCATTTAGCCCATCCCCTGGGGAAGCAGTGTGCAGCCAGCCACATGTGGTGCCCAGGGAGCTGGCACTGAGTGTCATGCTCAAGGATCACGCCTGGCTATGCTGGGATTCTGACCGGAAGACTTCTGCATCCCAGCTGTTCTACCCATAGAGCCACCAGGCCACCAATATCTGCTATCTCTGTTGTATATATGTTAACTGAAAATTGATATTAATAGATAAAGAATTTTATTTTAAAACTTGCATTACTCTGCTTATTGTGTTTTAACCATTAGTAGGATGACCAGACATACTGTGTTTCCTGGGACAAACACATCTTTCAGCACTTTTTTAAAGTGTCCTGACTTACAGTATTCTGAAAAAAAGAATGTGCGTTGTCCTGTATTTCCTTATTCCTTAAATTGTAATATACCCTTCATAGCCTAGTTACTGAGAAACAGCACGAACCATGCAAAAACAGCATATAAACAATTAAAGGTAAGCCATTACTTTTGTCATCCAAACGAATAAAGTCACACCATATTACATTAAGTAAACAATTTCACTTGCGAAGTCCCGAAGCTGATGAAGAGCATGCAAACAAAGACCTTTTTACATACCATTCTGTTCCATTGTTTTGCTGACCACTCTGTGAAATAAAATTAACTGAAATATTCTTCTGCCAGCACCATTATATGCAACATGCTCTTTTTTAATAGGGGAGCACTTGTTTGTGCGGTGAATAGCATCAGTGTCGAGCTGTAGTGTGTAAATGTGTGTGAGTGTGTGTGTGTATGTGTGGGCGCATGAAAGTGTGTGAGATCACGTGTCTGTATGGGAGTGTCACCCTAACCATTATGCACTATATATGCACAAGAATTATTTGACCATTAAAGACTGAGTTTATTGCTTGTAGGTGGAGTCCTTCTAAGAAGCAGAAGACTTATTATGGAAGTCTATGTCTATAACTATCATGTCCCCTATTAAAAAAAAACTTAATGTAAAACATTATCGCATATTGAGTACATTTCAATAAGTCAGGTTTGAAGAGGTAAATTTTGAAGTGGGAACTACAATGGGCAGTGTTAAATGTGGTCAAGACTTAGACAAAACTGTAAAGCATAGAATAAGCACTAAAAGATGTGATCAGAACACAAACGCGGGAATACAGTGAATGAAAAACTGGATAGCAAATGTATGCAAACTAAAGTCATTTTACATAATTGGCATGCATTGTTATGTCTAGGAAGGTAGCCAGCTAACGATTTGATAAAATAGACTGCAGCCAGTGATAATGAGCTGCAATCTCTAAATTACATCATCATCAACAGCCATAGGCTCAGTACCCATTTGGGTGTCATGTCTACCATTGAATCTGACTTGTGTTCTGTCTGCACAGTCAGCACATCAGTCCATCTGATGAGTCCAATCTACACTCAGAGCTCAAACCCGTAACTTTGCAGGAATAAAGAAACAGTGCTAACAGCTATGCCACTATGTGCAATGAAAACGATGAAAACAAAATACTGTAAGTCACTTCAGCTAAAGACTAGACAACTGAACAGACATCAGCTACGGATGGATTAAAAAAAAAAAGAGAGAGAACCACACCAAAATAGCATTACAGCTGTGCAGTACTTTTCACTTAAAATTGGTGTACATGGTTATATAAGTTCACATACATTAAAATAATTGCCTTACTCAATGTATTATCTGTGCCAATTATTTTTAAGTGAGTGTGTGGCTTGGTACAACCACATTAAAACAAAACCACCAGAGAAGCCCTTATTTACTTCAGTTCGGCATCTTATATCTACAGCGTTGTGTCTGTGCTTTTTTTTACAGTACAGAAATAAAAAGAATCTCTTTGCGGAATGACAACTTTTTACTGGCACAATTTCTTTCCCATTCAACCTGTGAGACACTTCTCCCTGGAGGGGAGAAGAGCTCCATCTTATGACACACATGACAGCTCAGGACGCTAGCCTAGTAGGCTGAATCTGCGGTGCCCCCAATCGCAAGGCATACGCCATGGCCATGACAAACTGAAACGCTCTACACAACATTACAGGCCCAACGGAACAGGCCTGTTGTTATAGAATCGGGTGCTACGGACCACAGAGCTCTGTAGTCTGTCGAAAGGGAAAGTGGAGAGGGGTAAAAAAGTGACTTGCTATTTTATTCTCTGAGAACACCACGAGGAGCACCTTGTCAGACCACATTGAATTTCCCACAATTCCCTGCAGCCCTTTGTGAGAGAGTGTGAGGTCCCTGTCCTAACAGTCATAAAGGCTGACTTCATGTATGTAAAGCTAAAGGTACCAGCCTCATGTACACTGCTTAGTGGTCACAGATTACTTAATTATATTAAGTTTTGTTATCAAAGGGTAATTAATTAAGGGGACTGAGACAACACTTACATAAGCTTGGAAACTCACGGTGGAAAGGATTGTACCAGGTATTTGGTTGCAGCATGGTTTAACTCACGGTGGAAGGGACTGTACCGAGTACTAAGTCACTGCATGGTTTAACTCACGGTGGATGGGACTGTACCGAGTACTAAGTCACTGCATGGTTTAACTCACGGTGGATGGGACTGTACCGAGTACTAAGTCACTGCATGGTTTAACTCATGGTGGATGGGACTGTAACTACTACTCGGTCAGTGCATGATTTAACTCAGTCACGACCCATAAATTAACAAATTTGTCTTTATGATCTCCACAATGATGGGGCTGTAATGTACTGGGGACACACGCAGCCACACTCACACACACATATATACATACACATACTTTTTGTTGCTTCTTCAAAACATTTTTAAGATCTATGATCAGCCATCTTCTCTATAGTTATGACCTATAAGAATTTACTTTTGGGTGGGTTAGCACAAATAATGATACATATCAGTGTGTTTTGCATTCTGTAAATATATGAACACAGCCCATATTTAAATGTGTCAATATCACATAACTGAAAATGCCACAGAACCATGATTCATACTAAACATCGTTGAATCATAACTACACTTGTTCAGCTGAGAATGTATTTGTAGTGTGCACTCAAAATATATTTTTTTTTGTGAGCTGAAGCCCTTAAAGCAAAAAAAAAAAACTTCTCATAATGGCTTGGATTCTGAATCAATATAGTCTTCCCAAGAGTATTCCCAGATATAGTCCTTGGTTTTCAGATGTGAATAAGTGTCTTAAAAACCAAAACTAAGAGCAGAAGAATGTATTAATTCACTTCAACCACGCATCTGAAAGACAAAAATAGATGCTGTTTCTTTACAGTTCACCAAAAGAGAGGTTGAACATTGAAGGAAAAAAGCAGTTATATATCAATGTACTTTCTGATAAATCAGTGCAGGGGGGCGGTTTAGAGATTTATAAATACACATTCCCAGGCCATGCTTTGTGGGACTGATATGAAGCACGACTGTTAGATATTCTGCAAAAACGCAAGTTATTCAAGAGATGTACCCTACATGCAGGGAATATGAGTGCTATTAGAAAAATACCACAGCTCAATATGTCAAACGAAATGCAGGGAAGCTTTTTGTGATTAAAGGTGATTCATAAGCTATGCTTTTAACAATTCCAGGTCGAGCACATTTGTGTAAGAGAGGCAGACTGACTGCTCTCTGGATAGGAGAAGCATATATCCAGAATAATTCCCTTGTGTACATCTAATAACCTGGATGTCTCAAAAAAAAAAACCCATAATATACACTCAAACTGCTGCTTCAAAGGATGAAAAATAAGAGCCTTGCAAGCTATTAACAAATGAGGCAAAACTACAATCTGCCATTTTACATCCTTAAAAGTGAACTGTATATTTTTGCTTGCACACTGCTTTATTATTCATGTAACCTGTATATTGTTAATGTTTCAGGTTCACAACCTAAACAGTATTTCGTTAGTTTTTTAAAGGAGGAACAATTACCAACACCATAGTAGAAAGGCTAAACGTTTAACAGTCCATATCAACATTTAAACTGAAGAAAAACAAACTTCAACACAGAACTTGCAGTAGTGTGGTTCATCTTCATATAGAGGTTTTTAAAGTGTAAAGACTGGCTGAAAAAAGGTCCTAAAAGCAGTGGGAACCAATCTCCTCTGTCCATTCTCCATGCTTCAAGCAGCTATTGCCACATCTGACTCCTATCTTGACCGATCTGCACCTGGACCTATTGGCACACTGCAGATAGCTCTCATCTCGCATCTTGTTCCTCCATACCTATCTCGTCATCTCCTGGCCTCCCGTGAGATCCAATGTGGAGTTAGACAGTACACCTCCTACCTGTACTGCCCTCACATCTGTCTGCTCATTCAGAGGTGGCGCTGATATATAATTAATATTAAAGTCACATGAGCACTGTCAAATATAAGGGCAGATCAATGTTACATTTATTTAACATTCTGGAGGGTCAAAATTAGAACTGTAAACATGGTTAATGTGGTATTTTAAAGTTAGTTTATTTTGTCAATGGATATTCTTACAGCATAAATCACTTTTTCTTAACATTACATCTACACGACTACACACACAAGGACTGAGCAGCACATTGAATTGCAGGCTACAAAAAGACATTTCAGCACATTTTCAGCAGTCACTGGTGTTGCAGCAGGAGTGTACAGCATCCTTCAGTCCAAGGTGTAATCTGGTGATGTTTATAAGTGAGATGGTTCATTTTAAACTGAAGCATCATTATAAATGCAATGTTTGTGTAAGACGTATGGAAGCAAGCAATGTTGTAAAAAATAAAATCACTGAAGAAGTACATCAGATGCATAGAAGAAGTAGCGTGACAGTTTCCTCAGAACTCTCTTCAGCACAGAGGATTGTTCCGTCAAGGTCCTATACTAATGGTCCTGTGAAGCAGCCCAAGGAAATGATTAAAACCATTTTCTGTGAAAGCCAAAGCATTTCAGTTATTCTGAGTATCAATCATTGGCTCAATTTCACTTTTTTCACTCAGCGAACTCTTGATCACCCTGTCTTGTCATCAGAACAGCACTGGAAATTTTAGACCACACATGCAAACACACACACACAAATACACATCAATGTCAAAGGGCGGAACTGCACACCGGAATGTGTACATGAGATGCCTGGGCACATCTGAGTTAATGGCTGCATGGGTGGCATACGAAGGTAGCATGCAAGCACATTTTCAAGTCCTATCGCACAACACAGCCTGTCTGTGACACACTGTCCCCCTCCTGGACCGCGGCACCCTGCCCTGGTGACCCAGTCTCAGTTCCACACAGGCTGCCTCAGAGGTTTTGCGCTGAGGTGTACTGTGAGCTTACAGCAGAAAGGGGAACACAGGGCAGAAAAATGATCCATTACATTCTGCTTTGAACTAAAAGGTCATAAATAAGGCCCTCACAGACAGGCCAGCATCCGGCTTTCCAGCAGCTGGGACAGACTCTGCGTCTCATTATTACAGAGCTGTCCTCATTACCGCAGCTCTCCTTGACAGACACACGCTGCTCATTCTCCTCTTCTGCTCTTATGCATGCACACACGCACACACACACACATTTTTGTATAAAACCACTACAGCAACTTCCGCCATCTCCAAATGTCAGTTGCCTGTCCCCCGTTCTGTAGCAGCTCATTCCTTGCTCTTGTTCTGTATAAACTGCACCCGTGTTTGGCAGAATTACATACCCTCATTTCCATTTCAGCACTTTCATTCTATCATAAGGAATGAATTATTCAGGGGGCTCCCATCCCTTGGTGGTCTTATTCTCATGACAGCCTGTCTGGGTGTGTGAGGAAGTGTGCATGTGCGCGCACGCGTGTGTGTGGATATGCTTCTGTGTCACTGACAAAATCTGGAGACTAAATTGTTTGTAAAACAACAATGTCGAGGGTTATAGTGTTTTTGTTACTGACTGATCACATTCAGATGTCTAGCTGCTTAGCAGATATTTTGCTCAATGTGTTCACACAAATTTTTCACACTTCATCGCACATTCTCCTTATAATCAATTGAAAGAGGTCTTATGGCTGTATTGCATAAATTCACTTGAAATTTGTTAATGTTGATAGTTACACATGCAGCTATAAATAACTTATAAGCCTTATAATTATGGCTAATAATTAACAGCTTTTTTAAAATGTCTCATCTGGTTCTTGAATGTTGCTTGTTATAGAATATTTTAATTGCAGGTTAATCTGTCCCTCGTGTCCACGGAAGGATGGTTGTGCTGACAGGGAGGTGAGTTGGGGCATGAAGAAGAAAGTGAGTAGGAAGCTCACAGAAAGTGACACGCTGCAGGCTGATTATGGTGGGACTCCCTGGAAGTAATGAGGCGATGCACAATCAGCAGAAAGGCCTGCATGTTTGACAGGTGTTCTAAACAAGCAGCAGTCAGTTTATAAACTGCTTAGACAAAAGACCATGCAAGAATTCACTGTGAAGGGATTCTGGTTTTGTAGGTGTGTGGGTGCGTGTGCATAGGAAGCAAACACAATGCACCATTACAGACCAGCTTACCTAACCCTGCACATACTTAAACACAACAAAATCTAGAGCCATCTTTTAGCAGGTGATTGCTAACATAACAGAAGAGAAGCTTGGTTTTCTGTTTTCATACCAGGCATAGAATACAATGATACCAATGTAAAGCATCCACCAACCAATCATGTCCTGATGGCTGTTCCTTCTCCATCATCCCCCACCAATCATCTGCTCCCCCTGTCCCCTTCATTTACAGGCTTTAATTAACCCCAGAGCAAAAGCCTTCTACATTTGCACACAGTTCAGAAGGTACCCATCTGCTTGAAGGTTCCATGTATCTGTGTTTGGCCCTAAATAAAATCCTGGTTGAATGAGGGGAACTTTCACCCTCAACATCAGCCACGCTCAGTAGAAAGTGAATTTTAAATGAGATTTTTCCCTCCCTCTCCTTCTCACTAGCCAGTGTAATAATGAAGGAGGTTGACAGGAGTGCAGCTGTGCCCCTCTGCTTGCTTAAACAAACACGGTTGAGTAACATTTGATGGAAAAACCCCTAAAGTAAAGGCAAAGGCAGACGGGCACTCTCCAGATGAGCTCCTGATGGTGATGTGGTGCTCCACAGTTACACCAGAGTGTGCATCTCCTGGGTCTCCTACCCACAAAGGATAACCTCACTTTCAGCCCCATCCCAGCTCCTCTATGTATTCCTTTAATGACTGTGTTTATGAAAGGAAGCCGGAGACTAGCAGAGCCAGAGCGGTTTCAAAGCCTGGCACTACCGTTTGATGGTATTCTAATGTTGTTGGTTTTGGAAGCATGTTAGCGGAAGAGTGCTGTGCTGGTCTTTGATGTTCCCCTCCTGTTCGGTGACAATGGGAAAGCCCTCTTCCTCTTAGAAGTTGCTTTGAGTTTAAGTAGCGCTGCACAACATGGATTAGACTACCTAAATCCCCTCTGAGAGGATTCTGATGGTTCTGTAGATTCCTCCTCTGTAACACACTCCTTAAGTTCCTTAAGCTCATCACACATGCATATCAAAGCAGCCACCCACCTTCTAGTCTGTCAAGAAAAAAACATTCTTATAACGTTTCAGAAATGAAATTCTGTCAGATTCACCTGAAAGAACTGGAACACTTCTACAGATTAAATGCCTTCACATTGTTACACCATAAAGAATGGCGTCTTCTACTTAATGTAGATTTTAACAACTCTCATAAGTGTTGAGATGCTGGTGTAAATTACATTTGTTTTGTTTTGGCATGAAGGAAGTAACAGCTGTTGCTCCATCAATTAACCTGCTGTGGTGGTAGGTTTCAGCCTAAACTTCAAGTCATTTATGTATAATTGAGAAGAGTCCTTTTCTTGTTTATGTTTGGACTACTTTTACTCACCTTAGCTGACCTTTGTCATTGCTTTCTTGCTCTTATAATGGTTCTGAATTATTTTTTCTGCTTCAATTTTTTATTAAAATGGTGACTGATTCCTGTTTATGCCTAAGGTACTTCATTGTCAAGCACAAAATTTGATTCCTTCAGATGTCAAGGTTTTATAATGTAATATCTTTAGGCAGTTTTTAGCTTCATAATCAAATGTCAGGAGCAGATGAGTGGAGAGGTGGGATTCGTGAGATCAATGTGAGGCACGACTCCTTCGGGGTGGGGGGTGGGGGGGATGACAGAAAAAAGGCATGACTGGATGACTGTCCGGCCACAGCGAGCTGTGCTTTTAAGCTCTCAGTTTGCGCTTCATCACACGACACCAAACAATCGCACCTACTGCTGCAATTTCTGAAAAGGTGCACCTGTTATTTCTACAAAGTGAAGTGCAACAGAGAAGGCCTGTCTTCTCCAAGCTCCATATTAGCTTGCAGTGTAATCGCTGGCTATTTGCCTCAGTGCTCTGTGTTTGTGTCTCTGCTGCAGCAGCTGGAGCTAGCAGGTCATTGTACCTGTATCCTCTGCTTGCTCTTTCCCCCTTATTTTTCCATTAGGATTTTCCTGTCCAAACAAGGGACAGGAAAGGTGTCAGTTCTTATACAGTTCTAAATGGTACGGCGGCTGAAGAGTCATACAGAGTAATAGGGGGAGGCAGTGTTCACTCGAAACAATTTTGGCTCATATTTGATAAAAACGAAAAACATAAAAGCTGTTTTAATTTTTAATCGAACCGAACTCTCCTAAATAATACCATTTTCTTGTGCAGTGGCCCATGAAGAAAAAGATGAAAGCTTATTTTTCAAGTGAGAAAAATAAAATGTCTAAATTTTACTTTAGAAATACACACTGCATTTCCAGCCAGGTGTGTGTAGTCAGGACTCTGTGGCCAAAGCTGTGTTAACATGACACCACTCTCACAGTTGTTTTGTATTCCAGTTCACTGCCACAATTTTTACAATTCAAGTATTTTTTGTTGTTCCATATAGGCAGACATTTGGAACTGCAAGGCCACATCCTGCCAAAATTAAAAAAAAAAAAAAAAACGGTTTGCCCTGATAAGACTGCAGCTGAGAGACCACAGAAAGCCTTTCCCAGAGAGAGCGAGAGACAGAGGGAAAGATTAGAGTGTTTCCCCCCCACAGAACTAATAATCAGATTCAGCGAAATGGCAAACAGTAGCTTTTACACCTGGATTTCTGTTGTGACCTGTATTTACCACATCAGATACATGACAATCCCACTGCCTCTGTTTTGCATCACTACTGTAATATCAGTCTGTTGTCCTCTGATGTGTAAGCATTTTAGCTGAGAGAAAGCAAGTGAGAAATTAACTTCATGCACCATGAAGGAAAAGTCTGGGTGCACAATCACAGATCAACACAAAGCCATTTTCTGGCTTTGAACCAGATGTGCCTGGGAATAAAATCAACCTCTGTGATAAAAACAAGAAAAAGGGAACAAAGTGCCGGCTTTGCCAGAAGAGGAATGTACCCGAATGGCACCGGGCATCAGGTGGCAAGAGGACAATAACAACTGCTTATCCTAAATGACACCACTGAAAATTGTGCTCTATGGGTAAGATTTCTTGATGCCTTTGATAAAGGTTTCAGATACTGTAAGTCAAATTGTCAGAAAATTGTCCATATTTAGTACTTTGTGGGCCCTCCAGAACTTTTTATCACGGCCTGTATCCGGCGCAGCATACTTTCGATCAACTTTTGGCAATAATCGACGGAGATTTCTTTGAGATATTTGTTTCATTGTCTCCACCAGTGCTTTAGCGCTCGACGGCTGTTTATCCACTACTTTATTCTTCATGACATACCACAAGTTTTCTACTGGGTTGAGATCTGGGCTATTGCCCGGCCATTCAAGTGTCCTGATCTTTTGTATCTGTAAGTTGGTTTCCATAAAAGTGTCTGTCTGCTAAATGATAAATGTAACAAAAAAAAAAATAAAAAATTTAAATTAAAATTTTTTTCTGGGGTGGTCTTAAACTTCTAGTAAGCACTGTATATATATCTTGCCTTGCCCTCCATTTTAGAGCCTACAGTTGCCACTCACACAACCAGGCAGTGACCCTGTGAAGGCATCTTATTGAAATTTTTGTATCTTTGTTTTCACTTCCCGTTTCTTACCTTTCTAGCTACCCACTTCTTTAGTTATTAGTTTTTATTTATTTAGTATACATTATATTTTTTTAAGTTTGGTGATCTCACTGGAACAAAATTAGTCTCTTTTCACTGCAAATTTGGGCCTCTATCTTCCTTCGGTATGGGTCTGCCAGGTGCAGCCTAATAAGTGGTAAAGTAAAACAGCCACATGTGAAATAATAACACTGTACTAATAATCGTATTAGTTACAGGAGAAAACCTGTTGACGGTGAAAGACAAACACATAGGGTTAAATTTTACATGAAGCCTGCTGTTGATAAGCGGCTGGGAATGAAAAGGTTCATTGGCATGCAGGGAGGGGCTGATGCGGGAGCCTTAGCCCCCTCGGTCATTGCAGTGGGCCTTTAGCCAAGTACCTGAGGCGCTGGCGCTCATGTTTAATGCATGCGCTAGTCCTTCTCCTGCTGTATCATCCTCTCTCTTACACTTAAGATGGCCTATATGGGCAATTCAATTTTTATTTATTTATTTATTTTTTTAAATGATGGTGCATAACTCAGAGTTGGGAACCCCCAAACTATGAATGAACATACTGGGGGGGAAAAAAAAGTCCAAAATCGACTGAGTAAGATATAGTTCTTCACCCCTTTTTTAATTTAAGGAACTGCTAATAAAGGAAAACATTTTTGCTTGCAGTCTTACACAAAAAGAGTACTGTACTGCTCAATACACGACCTATTAAAAATACATTTTCAATACATTCACGATGCATCGTGGATTCTTGTGATAAATTTAAAACACCAGTATCCATCAGAAAACAGTGTAAAACTACAATACATTTATACACAAAATTTCACAAACTAAAAATGTGTGTGCACTTGACATCAAATCTCGTAGATGCGCTTATTGCCGCACCGTGCCTTGTGTCTATCTTTAGCAGCTCCGGCGCGAGTGAAGACGATGCGGCGTGCTGGAACCTCTGGTTCCTCTCCTGAGGCCCATGCGTTTGATATTCTACCCACGTGGCATTTATGTTGTACAGTGTTAATAGTCTGTGTGTGCCTTTAATCCTGCCATTCCTTCGTATCTTTCCCAACAGGCTTTTTGAAGAGTCAGGCGCATGGGGAGAGCAAGGGCACGTCTGCGCGTTTGGGAGGAAATTACAGCAGTGAGGGGGTGACCCTGTGACCCCCCCGCAGGAAAAGCAGCCGGCCCCCGTGACATCAGCTTGGTGATGTGCTGTCAATTGTGCCACCTCACCTCCCTTTGTTGCTCACTGCGCTTCCCCATCCCCCCCTCCGTCACCTCTCCCCCTTCACACACAGAGTGACGAACTCACACTCACTCCTAAGCTGAATTATTCTACTGAATCTCACTCATATTCCTTTGCTGCATTTCTTTCACAACTACAGCTGCTAATCACTGTCATGTAGCAGCTGCTTTAAGAATAATTCAGCCTCCTTACAGCCAATAAACACTTTCATTTGCACATGCATGGCAAATTAAATATAACTGCTATAACAACGGCTATTCATGTACCTCGTTTTTTTGACAGCATGACATGGATGAATGTGATTTGGTCAAGTGGCGACCTGTGCAATATCACAAAAGAGATGCTCCATCGATTCAGCCCACAGGAGTCAGATATTACACAAGACCCCCAAGGAAACACTGCTAGCCGATTCTCATACACTTAAAATACATTATAGCAACTCACTGTGTATTCAGTGACTTTTAACTGATGTATTTACAGATATCTGTAATTCTTAGAAAGTGTAGCATGATGTACTTCAGATTGTGTTAAATTTCAATATATATATTTTTGATCTATGACATTTATTGTGGTATCACACACACAACTGGACTTGCCCTTTCATTTTCCCGAGATAGCTTGAAGGCTCATCTTGACACGTAGCAGTTTGGCACACATGTGAATAATAGCCTTAATCTGACACCGTTTTATGTGCCATTGATTCTTACTGAAACAAACAGGTTGCAGTTTGCACAGATACATCCATCTGATATACTGTCACATATCTAAAAATTAACGAGTAATAATTTTACCAGGATCATAACACTAGATTGCATCTGACTAAACAACAGCTGACAATCGTAACAGCACTCCATAAAAATGGGAGATGTGTTCATTTCCGTCAAATTCAAACTACAAGTGCCAATGAAGATTGAGAGGCAAACCTGAAAATGCAAGGGGTAACACACCCCTTTCTTATTTTCCATGTGGGTGAGAAAGGGCTAACAAATCACTTGTAAAGTTGCTTTAAACAGACTGCAGACTGCTGAGCTGTGAGGGAAGTGAGTGTGTTGGCTTGTCGCTGGAGCACATAAAAGCTGCCATGTGAAGACATGGAGAACTACTGTCCAACATGTCAAGAACACACGCACAGTCTGCTCATTGCACGTGTGTGAGGCTGATGCTGCTTCTTTGCACGGCTGAAGTGTGAAAATGGCAACGCTGTCTGTCACTTTAAGCAGTCTCTCTCTCCCTCTCTCTCCCTCCCCCTCTTTCTCCCTCCCTCTCTTTCTCCCCCTCTCTCCCTCCCTCTCTCTCTCCCCCTCTCTCTCCCCCCCCCCCTCTCTCTCTGTCTCTCTCTCTCTCTCATGTGACCATATTAAGAGCAAACAGAGTGCCCTCCACCACAAATGTTCAGGCTGCCCAGATTGCTCCTCACCTGCTAGCACAACTGGATCACAGCTAGGGCTTGATCCCCACTGGGCTGCATTTTATGTCCTTGGAGAGGAGGCCACAAACAGAAACCTGTGCTCAGCTGAGTGAGTTAGATGACCGAGCCCTTCCCATCGCTCCACAATAAGCCTGAGCGCCTCTGGGGCTGTGTGTACAGCTGACAGAATAGGTGTTAGGCTGCTCGGTGAAGCCTGCAGCCCGTACCGTGAAACGGGAGCCGACAGGTGATGAAGAGCCCATGTACCCGTTACTCTCCTGCTCTCTGCTCTCCACATTTAGAACGTCCGTCATCTGTTAACTACGAGAGTTACAAATGATGGGGTAATTGGTCAATCCATACTAAGAAGAGCTTTTTTTAAAGAATGACAGCTGAACAAAAAAAGAACACCTTTCAAAACCTCTTGTCTTCAGCCTAACATTCCTTGATATGTTCTTTTGTAATTTTACCAGTTGTGCTTATCTTAAATAAATATATTAATACATTAAATAATTAAGCATTTGGATAAAATGAAAACCTGCAGACCTTTGAACTAATGCACTTACTAAAAATTATGTTCTCATGCTGAAGAACACTTAGTTGTACTCGGTGGCTGAATGATTTCGTGTAATATCCCATTTAGTGAAGATCTCATGTTCGAAAAGTTTTGCTTTACTGGGACAGTCAGCCATGCACAAAGTGCATTTGTTTTTATGTAATTCTATGGAGGGAGAGGCACTTTAAGCTATCAGAGCTTCTGATCTTTTTTGCCAAGTGGCGAGATGAAAGACAAATCAGAATTGCTCATGTCTCCGAGTGTGACGCTATGTTGAAGATCAACATCAAACACTTTTTAACAATCTCTGAAGTTAGGGAGGTGATTTCCTGCTCTGTGATTTTCCCCATTGCTCCTACTGTACTATATAATACTGCCTGGTTTCAGATTGTACTCTGGAAAGAGAGGTTCAACCCAAAGCTTTAGGGACACTCTTGAGTGTCTCCTGACATCACACGTGTAAATCTCATGTCACACTCTAGTGTGATACAGCATATAGACAGTTACATAAGCATACTGACTTTACCAAAAAAGAACCAAGTCTCTCAATGGCATTGTTTAATTTCACATCCTCAAAGAAAACGCACAACCTAGTCTTAAGACATCTTTAATGCTTATTACCACAGACTCACTCAAACAAATCCAGTTTTAACTGAATGGTTCATACATAGTTCTAGAAAAAAGGAAGTGATATTGCTTACAACAGTCTGGCAAATGACACGTCGGTAAACAAACCGCTGATGTTCATTAAGAAAAAAAATCATTAGTTCTAAAACCGACCACTGATATGTTTCAGTTAAGTGGCACAAAAACATGGACACTCCTCAACACTTCACCGTCTACCTTGGTGCACTGGTGATAATCTTGAGTGACTGGACAGAACATGTATGCATGAAGTGTGTGTTTCTGCTGGCCGTTCACTGCAGGAGGCTACGGGTAATGCAGTACCCTGCTCTGCACAGCTGTGTGCTGAAAGGCTGAAGTGGAGGGTGGGGGAGTGCTTGCTTTCAGCATGGGCAACAATGACTGAAGATGGACCAATCTCCTCCATGCCATGTCCCTCATACCATTTCCTCCATGCCATGTCCCTCTCTCTCTGCTCTGCTCCGAGCCTCATGAATGTGCTTTGCTGACAAAGTGTTCTCTTTCAGGTGCATCTGCAGTAAACTCCGACTCACAAGCCTTCCTGGAAGGATCCAGTTCAGACTTGGCAAGCCGTGGGAAGACGTGGGATACACGATAAAGTGACAGGTATACGATGGAAAAGTGCTGCATAAATTATATCATTTAACATGTTCTCTTTATTGTACTCATATCTATTAAACACCTGTTTGTATCTCCTTTGTTCCACAATCACAAACACACACACACACACACACACACACACACACACACAAAGGTGTGTTATTAAAAGTCAAAAAAAATATAAGAATATATAATTCTGACAAATGCAAACATTTTTTTTCCAGAAAACATGGATAAACGTACATGTGTTTTATCGAATTTCAAAACAGGAAAGAATTTTAAAGCCTATTTCTAATTTTGGCAATATCACCTTGTTTTCACTGAACAACAAGAGGACATCTGTTAAAGGGACACCTTTCCAGTGTGAAATAGAACATAGCTATTTTTAAAAAGTAAATAAAATAAAATATTTATTTCAAAAGTGCATATTATTTTATGCAAACTATACACTACATGGAATTTGTTTAATGGGGTCTAAAAACACAGAAGACCTTTAATTATAAACTGCACATTTAAGATGTCTTTTCATAAAGGATACATCACGTTAATATTGACAGTGAAAGGTATAGACTGGCAAAAGGACGTAAATCGGTTTGCATTTCATTTCATACACTGAGATATAACTTTGGTTTCCTGGTGGAGTGCATACATTTACTTGCTTACACTTGAGGAACTGCTGGTGCTGCGCTTGCTGGTGGAAATCTGTGAGCAAGCACAGTAACAGCATGCATAATGCACACTGACAGACACCTGAAGTCACTTCAGGCGTTCATTTGTGACATGTTATTAACTGATCCCAAAGTCAGTCTCTGCTCTATGAAAATTAATATGTAAGGATTTATACAGTACACACGGTACTACTGTATATGTAACGTATGAACACTTTGCCTGTCTTTCTTTTTGCTTGTGTTTAATCTCATATGTCAAAATTTGACTTCTGACAACTGCAGATTTTGTCAAATACTTTATACAATACAACAATCGAGTGTTTTACACAGCAAGCACAGCATTCAGCTTATGGAGGTTCTTTCTTTTCTTTCTAAAAAAGCCCCAAATCCACATAAATGAACAAAGCCAGGTGTGGATCAATACACAGGCCGACATTATTTCTACATCAAGCCCCGCTTTCCTGCAAAAACTCTGTGGGAGCGTCTAAGTGCTGCTTAAGGAAGACCCAGTGTTGAAGTTCTCCACATCATGCCTGGCAGTCCTCCAACCTCTCTTCTTCTAGACCACAACAAAGGCATCTTCACACACTTCTAAAGTCCGCCTCCGTGCATGCTCAGTACCCACTACGCTCTGGTGAGACTGAATGTTGTCCATGTTTGCTCAGACATTTGCAGCATCTCACTGGACATTCCTGAGCGAACACACACAGCTCTGTATGTTCACCAGCACACACACAGGCCAAGTGTCCTCTGTGCATCAAGGGCCAGAACTGTAGCACTGCCATCGGCCTGCGTGCCCCACCTCTCTCAAACAGCGCCATTATGTTCAGTTTATCGTTCTCAAAAATTTAACGTAGTGAACTAACTAATGAGACCACTTCCTTCCACTGCGGTTTCCATCATTAGCCTGTACTTCACTCAACACGTCACCCGTTTGTTTTTTATGTAACATGCCATCGATTCTTTTAGGCTTTTTTGTGTACACATGCCATTTTTAGGCATCTCATGTTTACTATTATAGCGTACATGTTTGTGCAGCACACCTTTGTGGGTTCCTGCTAACTGGGATCTCAGAAAATATTCTAAGAAATGTAAAATATTATTAGGATGAATCCTGACAGCTCATTTCAATGTAACTCTGTCACATTATAATGTGGAAATGGTTCAAATGCAGTTTAGTAGTATTTAGCTGAATTTCTTTAAATAATGTACCCAGAATATGTGTGTGTGTGTGTGTGTGTGTGTGTGTTTGTGTGTTTGTGTGTGTGTGTGTATTTTATTAACATACAGTTAAAACAGAGATACAACACAGTAAAACATGTGTTCCACCTTCCTTAGTCAGTATTGTACTTACTGCGATGTTAATAAAAACTAGAAATACTTAGTACAACATCAGCGGAATAAGTCAAAAGTTCATTATTATATCAAATTAAAAAATTATTAAAACAAAGGCTATCATCTCATTAACGTGCACAGATTGCATATTCCAGGCCCCACATCTGCACGCTGTTAAGAACAAGGAGTACTGTACTGTTGTAATTTGCAGTGATTGACAAACATAATATTCAAGGTTGATAATTTCCATATCATAATGCTGAAGCACTTTATATTCATGATATTCATGGAAAGACAAAACTAAGTAACCTAATTGTCACAGTGTTTACAAGATATGGTGGTGAAACTTGTGCACATTGCACAATTCCCTCTCCAAAACGGAGAACTCCTTGTTAAACCAATATGAATATAATGTTCTTGCTCGCATTTTACCTTAGCGATTCTGAATCTCTGCCCATTAGTAACAGCACACAGCTTCCTATCATTTTTCATATTTGCTGGCTCTACACTGTTGAAATGCTTAACCCCAACCTAACAAAACTAGCTATTTTTTGTTATGCACAAAATATTTTTTCATTGCACGTTTTTAGAAATAACATATGCGTTTTGCTCCTGACAGTCAGTGTGGCTGAGTGCACAACCCTGAGATGAGCTACATTCAAAATCAAGAAATAAATATTGACAACTTATTCTACATGATAGCATATAGTATTCTTGACTATGTTCTGTATATATGCAGAATGACCTCTGATTTTGTCTCATGTTAATTGTGTTGTGACAAGTTACATTTGAAGAATAAAAATTTTCTTGTTTCTTGCCATTAAACTTTAACAATTTTCAAAACTTTAAAGAGTTTCAGAATGGAAAGAAATACAAACTGTTGATCACAGAAGCTGGCTGCATAGGCAACTTCTAGTATTTTTAAAATGTAACAATGTAACTTGTGATAATCTTTTTCATGCATATACTGTGTATATAGCAATACCAGTATTATTCATTGTAAACCAGTCAGTTATATACCTTCCTGCTAAATGGAGGCTATATCTCTTAAAATCTATGGGATACTGATGCCCCCTAGGGCCACCTGCCTTGTTGCTCAAATGTCCAGGTCAAGATGGGAGCTTGTGCTAGTAATCACTTTTGGGAATTTAAGTGGCCTACCAAGGTCAACTCTCATCTCCCAGTGGCTTGCTAAAGCCAGGATCCCCTTATCTGAGGAAGAGAATAAATTTGGGGCCTCTGGCCTAGTCCTTGGTGGACTTTTACCTCCTCCCTTTCTCCAGACCCTCAGTCAGCTGGGAAATTCCATAGCCATGGTTGCATCTAAACCATTCATCTATTTCTCACCAGACTTGTTTAGCATGATGACAAGATATGCTCTAAGTTGGCTAGCCTTCCACCCCACACACAGCAGGAATTCTCCGTTAATCTCCACTTGCATAGATCTGCTGGTGTCGGTAGAATATTGTAAACAGAGCACAACAAGAACTTAATTCTGTGACCCTTCATGCTCCAAAAACCCTCCAACCCAGTGATCTCCCTGGTATGCTGCCCAGTGGCTCCAGCATCCCCACCAAACTCATGGGTACAGCTCTGGCTTGAGACAAAGTTGTGTGGGTATATGTATAGATACATACACCCACCCACACAAATTTGACCATATATATATGGTGGCCTGGTGGCTCAATGAGTAGAACACCAGGCTGGGACCTGGTGGCAGGTCTGAATCCCAGTCCAGCCACTAGGTCTGTCCTTGAGCAAGACACCCAGTGCTAGCTCATTGTGAAATGTTGTAAGTTGCTCTGGGTAAAAGTGTCTGCTAAGTGAATGAATAATAATTAGACTAAGATAGACACACAGTAGACAAAGATAGGCCACTTCTTTAAACTGTTTTTTTTTTTTCATTTTTGTGTCCCATATTCCCTCAGAAGCCAAAAATTGGCTGTACTTTTCAAACTGTGCGACCAAATTGTCCAATGTTCATACATTTAGAATTTTGGCGAGATGTACTATGATATCTGAATACTTCTCATAAACTGATTGATGCAGTCTGTAATGGTGAGGCAATGTGAAGCTAAACAAGCTGTCTGGCTATTTCCCGTGAACCGGTAATGGCAGGTCAACAAAAACCTGTTCAAACAGTTACACAGCTGCCAGTGAATATTATAAAAATATCTGTGTAGTTACACTCATACAGAACACATGTTCACATTGGAGTCTCAATATGAATTGTATAATGACAACGATGTATATGAAATTAGTACTTCATTCAAATTATGGAAATGACAGGTCAGAATAAATACAGATTTATAAAACACACATTTAAAAACAGAGCATGTAGAAAGACGTGTTGAAAACATTTATGTATTTAAGATAAAATTGTCAAAATAACCCACAATTAGACAATTTTGGTCACAGGTAAAGGAAGCTTATAATTGATAACAATATAAATTCAAATAAAGAACTAAAGCCTGCATTACACTTCTTCTCTGATCAATTACAAATAACCTTAATGGGATGAACAAGTGACTGTTAAATCAAATTTGAATCCAGTGATATGAAAAGCATTCTATTTTTTTATTTATTAACAGACTTCAAGTGCTAAGTAGTGAAGTATAGCATAGAAAAGGTATACTGTAATACAAACAGATGTAAAGGTAATGGAAAAAATGCATTGAGGTCAGATGTGATATTTAATGACTTAACATTGACGTACCAAGTCAGAGCAAGTCTAACACTAGAGCCACCAGAATTGTTTAGACATCCTTCGCAAACCGAAGTAACAGGAACGTGATTTAAATGCATTTCAATACCATCATAATTTGTTCGCTATTTGTGTATTTAAAGATGTTAAACACGTTGAAGATTACTCTGTTAAGAAGTCTTGCTATATATTTCATGTAAAAAAAAAAATGTAAGCGAATATTACTTGTTCAATATGTTTATAAAAAACATACCCCAATATACAATCAACATATTTAACACAGTATGTAATGGAAAAATTACTATGGTAAAATCAGTCACTCACCACTGTGAAGAGATATGTGTGTGTGCAGATTCTTTATTATTGATAAAACTTGAGCAGGAATTGTAAACTGATTTTGAAATAAGTTATCTTTCTCATCTTGTGAATGCATGTTGTTCTTGACTGGAACTGTGGTATGGCAAACATTAAAGGTGTCCCAATGATATGAAAAGACACTATCGGCACCAAGTTTTTAAGAACAGGGATCCAGAATTCTATACAGTGGAGTGTACTACAGTAGGTAATTCACTTACATGCATGGCCTGTTCACATTGCTGCTTTGTCACGC
The DNA here is from genome assembly GCA_025773905.1 of Chitala chitala. Taxonomy (NCBI): domain Eukaryota; kingdom Metazoa; phylum Chordata; class Actinopteri; order Osteoglossiformes; family Notopteridae; genus Chitala; species Chitala chitala. The sequence continues at coordinate 29,763 of JABJVR010027742.1, forward strand.
CCCCTCGTTAGTGCCAACCAGCCGTGCCTGTTTTAGTCAGCCTAGTATAAAACATAGCCAGAACCAGCCAAATACTGTGAAGTATTGCGCTATAATGGTGACTACTGAGCATTGTTATCCCTTACTGTCTTGTGTCTTTCTCTCCCTCTTTGTGACTCTCCATTCCCCCGACGACCTGCCCTTCCACTGTGTTCCTCCCTCCCCGGTCGGTGTTTCGGATGGATTCCTCGGCTTCTACGACTTTATCGGTTATATCCAACCGATGCTGACCAGACCCATTTCATCCTGTCCCTCCTTACAGGACCAGCCCTCGAGTGGGCAACTTCTCTTTGGCAGCAGAACAGCCCTCTGCTCAATTCACTTGCGGACTTTTTTGCAGCCTTTAAGGGGGTGTTCGACCACCTGAGGCTAGGACGAAATGCCGGCGACGTGCTGTTGCAACTCCACCATGGAAATACCCCAGCCGCCGAATATGCAATCCGGTTTTGAACCGTGGCAGCTAGCAGTGGCTGGGACACAAAAGCTCTCTGGGATTTGTATCACCATAGCCTTAACGAGCCCCTACGTCGAGAACTTGGATGCTGTCGAGAGGGGGTGTCCTTCAAGGAATATGTCCAGCTCTCGATCACTTATGATAACATGCTTCGTGAGACTCAACCCCGAAGAGCACCCATAACACCAACCCTGATGCCCCCAGTTCCTAGAACCCCACTCCCAGAGACAGAGCAACCCATGCAGCTCGGTGGAACACAACTTTCTGAGAGAGAGAGATGAAGACGCCAGGAGCAACGGTTGTGTTACTATTGCGGGCAGGAAAATCACACTGTTCAATATTGCCCAGAATGGAGCTCGAAAGACACAGGTAAACGCCTCTCCTTCTCCTGCTCAGTTCTGGGTCCCTGTCATACTAGCAACAGAGAATAACTCTCTCTCATTCACAGCCTTAATCGATTCTGGAGCGGCTGGAAACTTTATGGACAGCAACACTATAACCAGGTACGGCTTCCTTATTACACCCCTCTCAAAACCCATTGTGGTTAAGGCTAGAGATGGTAGACCCTTGTGCTCCGGTACAGTGACACACCAAACCAACCCTCTTCGCTTAACAGTTGGCTGCACTCACCTCGAGCAGATTCAGTTCTATGTTCTTCAGGACCTCCAGGAACAAATTATTCTGGGCTTCCCTTGGTTACAGCACCACAACCCCAGCATCGACTGGGAACACCAAGACATCACGAAATGGAGCAACTATTGTTGAAAGTATTGCATTGAAGGGAACTTGCTACCTAAGAAGAAGCAACAACTGGTACCATGTTATGTAACATCAGTCGAAATCCCTCTTCTCTCTACAGCACTGGTCTGCCCTCCTCAATATCAGGATTACAAAGATGTGTTTAGCCGATCCGACGCCTTCTCACTCCCTCCACATCGACCAAGCGATTGTGCCATCGAGCTACTAGAAGGGGCATCATTACCAAAGGGAAGGATTTACCCGCTGTCGCACCCTGAGGATCAGGTGCTGGAGACATACATCCGAGAAGGAGTTGAACAAGGTATTATCCGTCCTTCCACTTCCCCCATCGCATCTGGTTTCTTTTTTATCAAGAAGAAGAAGAAGTATGGTGGGCTCCGCCCTTGCATTGATTACCGGGCATTGAACAAGGTAACTAAGACACTGGCTTACCCACTACCCCTAGTACTGGCAGCGCTCGAACAACTAAGGGGCTCACAGTGGTACACCAAACTAGATCTACGCAGCGCTTATAACCACATATGTATTAGAGAGGGGGACGAATGGAAGACAGCCTTCCTCACCACTACAGGGCACTATGACTATCAAGTCATGCCGTTTGGTTTACAAAATAACCCCGCTCTCTTTCAGGCCTTCATCAATGATGTGTTCCGGGATTTGTTGAATCAATATGTTATAGTGTACATCGATGACATCCTTACATATTCACACACGTTTGAGCATCATGTGTCTCAGGTGAGGTCCGTGCTGCAACGGCTAAGAGAGCACAAGCTCTACGTAAAACTGGAAATGCGATTTTCATAAACAAACAATACATTTTTTGGGTTATGTCATTTCACCTGAAGGTATACAAATGGATTCAAACAAGGTGAAAGTGATTGTGGCTTGGCCCGAACCCAAAACTCTGAAACAATTGCAAAGATTTCTGGGATTTGTGAATTTCTACCGGCATTTCATTCGGAACTACAGTTCAGGTCGCATCTCCGCTGACATCATTGCTTAAGGACGGGCGACGCACAATTCAATTTCCGCCGGCAGCTATACAAGCATTTGCTAAGCTGAAAAGCCTTTTTGTAAGCACACCTATATTGCAACAGCCTAACCCCGATTTGCCATTTTTCGTGGAAACAGATGCTTCGGAGACCGGAGTAGGAGCGGTCTTATCCCAGAGAAAGGCAGAGGTGGGTAAATTACTACCGTGTGCATTCTTTTCAAAGAAGCTGTCTGGTGCAGGACGGAACTATGATATGGGAAATCGGGAACTCTTGGCGATGAAGTTAGGATTCGACGAATGGCGGCACTGGTTAGAAGGGGCTAAACGTGTTTGTGGTGTACACCGACCACAAAAATTTGGAATATATCCAGTCCGTGAAGAGGCTTAACGCTTGACAGGCTAGGTGGGCTTTATTCTTCACTCAATTCCAGTTTCATGTCACCTATGTACCAGGGAAGAATGCCCGTGCAGACCACTCTCTCGGCAATACGAAGTATCAGAGGTGCCTCACCCTGCAACGCCTATCCTTTCCCCCGCCTGTGTTGTTGCCCCAATCCGATGGGATCTACAAACTGCCATCCAAGAACAGCTCCAAACCACATCAGCTCCCCCTGAGACACCAGCAGGAAAATGGTATGTTGCCCCTCAACATCGTACCCCTTTGTTACAGGCTGTCCATGACAACCCAAGCTCGGGCCATCTGGGTATTGGCTGTACGACAGACATCATTGGGGAGGAGTATTGGTGGCAGACCTGGAAAAAGAGGATTCCCGGGACTATATGCTGGCCTGTCCCTCTTGTGACCAAAATAGAACACCACGAACACCACCTGTCGGCTTACTCCAACCACTACCCATGCCTCACTGTCTTTGGTCTCACCTGTCTATAGATTTTATCACCTATCTGCCTCTCTCACAAGGTAACACAGTTATTTTTGTTATTTTTGATTGGTTTTCAAAGATGTGTCGCCTGGTGCCTCTGTCCAAGTTACCCACAGCCCATATCACTGCTGAAGCTCTTTTTGTTTTTCGATATTACGGTTTGCCTGACTCCATAGTGTCAGATAGGGGGCCTCAATTTCAATCCCATCTGTGGAGAGCGCTCTTTACAAAGCTGAAGGTGGCAGTTGACCTTACATCTGGCTATCACTCTCAAACAAATGGTCAAGTTGAGCGACTTAACCAAGAAAAAGGTCACTATCTGCGTTCATATTGTGCAGCTAACCCCACCGACTGGCATCTCTTTTTACCTTAGGCTGAGTACGCATACAACACTCACCGTCATACCTCATCTAAACTCTCTCCTTTTCAGTGTGTTTTGGGCTATCAACCCCGTCTATTCCCTGCAGCTGCAAGTACTGGCACAGTTCCTTCCATAGATGACTGGCACCGACGGGCGGCGGCGGTGTGGACCAACGTGCGTCACCGCCTGTTATGTGCCGTAGCACGACAGAAGGGTCAATACGACAGGTGTCACCGTCCTTCTCCTGTGTTTAAGCCTGGACAACATGTATGGATATCCTCTCGTCATCTCTCCATCCCGGGAAAATGCTGGAAGCTCCGCCCCCGCTATGTGGGACCCTACAAGATCCTCAAACGCATCAACCCAGTAACGTGTCACCTACAATTACGTTCACATTCCCGTGTCAAACCAACCTTCCATGTTTCGCAGTTAAAGGCTGTCCACTACAGCCCCGCTCACCCTCCACTTGACTCTGCATCTCCTCCGCCTATTCAATTAGACGATGGTGCTGCCTATCAGGTCTGTGCCCTGTTGGACTCCCGACGGCGTACTAGGGGCTTGGAGTATCTCGTGGATTGGGAGGGTTACGGCCCTGAGGCATGGTCTTGGACCCTGGCTGCTTGGATTTTGGACCCTGCCCTAAAGGCGGCCTTCCACGCCTCGCATCCTTCCTGCCTGGCCCCTCGGCCCAGGGGTCGGCCCTGTCGGGCGCCGGGGGTCACCCGTGGAGGGGGGGTACTGTCACGCCCCCTCGTTAGTGCCAACCAGCCATGCCTGTTTTAGTCAGCCTAGTATAAAACATAGCCAGAACCAGCCAAATACTGTGAAGTATTGCGCTATAATGGTGACTACTGAGCATTGTTATCCCTTACTGTCTTGTGTCTTTCTCTCCCTCTTCATGACTCTCCATTCCCCCGATGACCTGCCCTTCCACTGTGTTCCTCCCTCCCTGGTCGCTGTTTCGGACGGATTCCTCGGCTTCTACGACTCCTCGCACTTTCCTACGTTTTACGCATTCTGCCTTTGGTCCTTGCTATTGATGAACTGGTCAATAAAGAGCTCTGATCTGCACATTGGGATCCTGAGTTTGTGTCTCCAGACTACGGTGTTACATGCTTCTCTTCCATTGATTTTAATGGATATTATGTTCAATTAAATTAGTACAGCATACGTGGATAAATCAGTTAAGTTACATTTTAACTAGTGTTTTTTATCTTGCATATTCTAGTCTAGACATGATTTAGCTCAATACTATTTGTTTGTTCCCAAAACTGTAAAGCACTTTCAGCGGAACCATCCATCCATCCAGCCATCCATTATCCTAACCGCTTAGTCCTGGTGAGGGTTGCGGGGAAGCCTGGAGCCCATCTCAGAGCACATAGGGTGCAAGGCAGGGGACACCCAGGGCAGGGCGCCAACCCACCACAGGGCGCATACACACACACACACACACACACACACTACGGGCAATTTGGACACACCAATCAATCTAACCTGTATATCTTTGTACTGTGGGAGGAAACCGGAGCACCTGGAGAAAACCCACCAAGCACAGGGAGAACATGCAAACTCCACGCAGACAGACCCAAGGCAGGAATGGAACCCCAGGCCTGGAGGTGCGTGGCGACAGTGCTAACCACCACGCCACCATGCTTCAGCAGAACCATTAGGTGTTATTGACATTACGCAAATTTTTGACTTTGACAGAGTCCGTAGCCTAGCCCACACAACTACTGCCGCGTTATCTCAAAGCAGTGAGCTGTCACACTAAACTTGTTCTTTTCAGTAAAAGCTTGTGTTAAAATGTCTCTGAAAAAGTTTGTAACATTAATGATTTCTCAGTAGGTTGAATTTCTAAAAGCCTTATAACAAAATGAAATTCAGACCTTGATAGCAAAAATGCTAGGTGAAGGCCAGGCACTAATTTCTCATATTAAAAAGACTGGCAGAATAACATGAATCCAGATGTAAGGAAGGAAAATTAGCCACAATTGTGACATAAAGGAGCTTTCCTTAAGGTGGTTCAAACAGTGAGCAAACAACAACTTGTTAGCATGTAAAAACATAAGTTTGGTTAAGTGAATGCTCCACATAACCTGATACTGCATGGCAGATACTGCATTACTCTGCTACAAGTGCTCTATGTGGCTTCCTTAGGTGACCCAAACAATATCAAGATAATAATCAAATTCCTGCCACACTCGCTCCAGCATGTCCATTGTCACTGATTTCAGAGCAGTGTCAATGCAGTTTTTCAGTTCAACCAGTGTTATTGGGAACGGTGCCACGTAAACAGCATCCTTAATGTATGCCCAGAGGAATAAAATTGCACAGAGTTAGATCAGGTGACCTAAGGGGTCAGCACCAAATTGTAGGGTCCACTGCAGCCAGTCCAGCAGCAAGGGAGAATTAATTGATTCTCTTCAGACAAGCACAGTCATCCTGTGGTTTTGCCTTTGCACAAACACTGTTTGTACTAAGTGCATAAACCACCATCAGAGATACTCTGCTTACAGGTGGACTCATTCCATAGTCTCAATGAAAACAAAGTTGCACCATCACTACTGACGCACACTTTGCAAACTGCAGCACACAAAATGCCTTTTGCTGCTCCGTTTACAATATAT
>JABJVR010027763.1:9510-25071 GCA_025773905.1 Chitala chitala
ACACACACACACACACACACACACACACACACACACACACTAATTTGACTTGTGAGATAGTAAGCTAGTTACATTATTCATATCTCAGCTTGGCCGCATGGCCAATGAGAGCAAAGGCTATGGTTTGTAAGACAGAACATTCCAGTGCTGTGTTATAACATTGTGTTAACCAGTGATGCTTTTAATAAAACCAAATCTGCTAAATAAGCTAAACTGTACATGACATGACAATAGTTTCCTTTTTCCTCATTATTCATTGGTCTGCTTCTACAACAAAATCTCAGTGTGAATACAGTATGGTGTTTTTTTTTTTTTTAACGTGTCAGACATAGTATAGTTATGGACAGGTGTAGACAATTTAGTGCATAAAAATTGAAGAATGTTTTTAGGTAGGTGTGCCCAAACTTTTGAGCAATGCTGCATACCACAGTGATTTGAATCTAGTTGGGATATGTTTTGGGGTGTGTGCTTGTACTTTTTCTGGAATGTTTTTCACAACAGGCATACAAGTTATTGTACTGCTTGAGTGTGGAGAGGAAACTTGTTAGACTGACTCACTGAGGACTTCATCACATATGAAGCAAAACTGAACTGGCCTGACTCGGCAGCCCCTCTATTACCACTTCCCGTTGAAATGTGCCCTTTAATGCTTCCTGTTCACAAGTCAGATGTTGAAATTAAAAAGGATAAGTAGTCCACCCCTTCTTTTTAACATGTCTGGGTTATGTTTTCCAAGCAGAAATATGACCACGTGTTTGGCGTTGTGTTCTGATCTCAGTGGGTGCTAGTCAAGGAACAACAGTAATGACAAATTCCGAGAATGAATCGAGTGCTGCCACTTTTGAAGTTTATCAACCAATCAAACGTTTTTGAAGAGCAGATTATCACTCTATCTAGCTGGCTGAGCACAAACACCAAAGTTCCTGTTTTATTCGTGGTCTTCTTTTTCATGCCATGCACTGCCGGTGATTTTTGTGTGCTTCACCAACAGTGAATTTGGCTGCCGTTGCTGTGGTGTATGCTGCACACACCTGTTTCCCTTTGGTTCATGTATTTAGCTGATGACGGTAACACTGAGCTAACGAATCTCAGAGCCATTCAGACCCCGCTACCACACAATGTGCTTTACTGAAGTTGGCCTGGCCCATATATCCCTGGTTGTGGCTTTACTGCTTTTTGCACAAATTTAATGTGTAAGGGTCAGCCTTAACTGTTCATTGCCTGCCTTCACAGACACCATCCTCGCTGCATGCCCTGTCAAGCAGCTGTTCATGGTTCGCATCAGTCTCAAAGCACCAAACAGCTCAGACAATCAAGCTTCAGTATCCGTAATAATTCTGCTGGACGTTGGCTGGACCTGTTAGTTTTTGGCCTGTTTCTCTCTTCTCTTGTGGCAAGGACACATTTTCTTCATTGACCCTTAATGTGTTTGCTCACGGCCAGTTTTTAGCGGCCTCACCAGCTTTTGCAGGTTGTCTTGAGCAAGGCGTCTGCTCTTAGCAGCCATGTAGATCGGATGGTGTGTGTAGGCCATCAACATTGCTGAAGGCAGCCTGATCTTCCTTACCATTCCATCTGTCATCTAATTTTCCCTGTCTCTTCTTCCCTCTATATATGCTGTCCTGTTTCCTCTGGGCTCTCCATTAAGCTGCTTCTCTCCTAATTCCTCCCTGTGAATTGGTTTCACCCAGTTGCACCCCTGTCTTCTAGTCTCTTCCCATTACATTCCCCCCAGTAGCCTCCTCTCTGTCTGGTCTGACCTATCTCTCTCAACCCCCCACCCACCTTGTTTTTGTCTCTGCTGTAGCAGACTTTCCGACTGCTTTGCCTTCAAATCCTCTGGCTGCATGACGCAAAAGATCTGAGCTTACGTCCTCCCACACATATTACAGGATGCACTCTTGCAGCATCCCTGCTACGCTGCAATACAGGAATATTTTGAGGAGCACAATGTAAAGAGACCATTAATACCTTTTTTCAGTCTTTTTGGCAACTTTTTAAATGTATGAGTCACATTTCGTGTTTGGTCTGAAGGTACTGTAAAGTAGTGTATGTTGGTCACCTGTTCCAATGGAAATCTTACCATGTAAATATTCATGGGAATGTAAATTTCATGTTGACATAGACGTAGTCATGCTAAATAATACTGATGTGTATTTTATGAATTTGATACTAATTGTGATATATCCTTTCAATTGTGAAGTATATATTTTGTGAGTTGCTGTCTTTCGAACCAAACACAAGTAAACATGTTAACTTATAAATGAATTTTTGTTCCTTTTGCCGGGAACAAAAATGTTATTTGCCCTCAGATTCATTTATGATCTGTGTTAATCTGCAGGGAGAGCAGAAGTGAATGTTGTCTAAGCATTAGTTGGAGGTGCAAGCAGTGACTTGTTGGTTTGTGATCTCAATGATTAAGCAATAGAAATGGGTATTGTTTGTTCACCACACATAACAGCTGAGCAACCAATTGCTGACGTATGGTGTGTGTTTGTACTTTATGCTATAATCTCTCAGATGTCCTTCTTGGGGTTAGAAAAGCCATTCGAATGGCTCATGATGCCCTTCAACCACAGCAGTGGCCTGTCTGAATGCCAAGATGAATACAGGCATGTGCGCAGTGCAGTAGGCTATATACCCCCTACCAGTCTTTTACCAGGTCAGTCAAAGATCAGTGTTGGATTAGCCACAGTATTTGCCGATTAATCATCAAGGACACTGCTCCGCCCTTGTTTCTGTTTAGTTCCTGTGTAGGCAGAAAGTTAAAATCCTAGAAGGGTAGCTGCTGCTGTCACCTTGAGTAACCTTCAATCTGAATTTGACTGAGGATTGACTTGTGTGCAAGGGGAAAAAAGTGCAGCAGAGCTTGCTGTGGAGCATCTGTCGGTGACACATCTCTGTCACTTCTCTGCAGTGGTGGACCGCCAAGGCTGTGACCTGCACACTCGTTTCATTGTGCCTCCCAAGACGGTTCACTGGGTGGCGCTGCTGCAGAGGGGCAATTGCACCTTCAAGGAGAAGATACTCAAAGCCGCAGCCTTCAACGCGTCTGCAGTGCTCATCTACAATAACTCCTCTAAGGAGGATGCCGTGACAATGGCCCACGAAGGTACCGTATTCTCCTGTCTCTCCTCTACGACTGTTTTGTCTCTCTAAATAGCTTGCATTCTGTTTGTAGTCAGTATATATGCAAGTTTTTTTGCAAAAATGTAAGTGTAGAAACTTTTCTACACTTTAAAAATTAAAAAGTTTTAAAAACCTATGCAAAGTGTAGCAGAAGGACAACATTGACTTCTATTAGGCAAACCAGTATTACAGTAAAGAAAATTTGGCAGGTAGTTGAAAGTCTTCTATGGATCGGTGTTATTGCTAAGACGGACATTTCCAGCTCTGATTTTTTCCTCTTACTGATTGCATAAGTAACATCTCTGGTTCCACTGTCCCTCACTTCTCTTCCTGCCTTTTTTCATGTTATGATCTCTAAGGTGTCTGTTGCTGGTTCTTGAAGGAATAATTATGAATGTCCTTTCCACTGGGTCCTACCAGCTTTGAGTTTATGAGCTTTAGATGATATCGGTTACCTAAGAGGGCGTTTAAAACTGAAGTCTACAGATGAATAGGCTAGTCTATTTCTCATGCGTCCTTGATTGAGCCCCAGCATAGGCCCTTAACAGCCTCTCCACTGGTCCAGCTAATTGAGTTAAGCCCCCGACCAGATGGCTGCAAAACCAGGCTCCACCCCCTCTCTGGCCCCATTAGTCATGGCCTTGGCCCACAGTCACTTGATCTCTGTTTGCTCCTGGAGGGGCCCCGGTATGAGGCCAGTTTGCCCGCAGTAAGAGCACTTTGTGGTTCTTGATGTTGTTGACAGAGCGGGGTGATGGAGTAGATTGGACAACGCTGGAAATGTAATGGGTGCTGAGATCCATAGTTCACGGAAGTTGGCTTACCTGTTTCATGTTGGTGGGCCACTCATAGACACAGACAGGAATAATTTATAGTTTAGAGTGCAAGAGCTGGGTCACTTGATGTTTGGGTCTTCCTTGTTTAGTATTTTTAATGAGGTTAATTAATGTAAATTGGTTTGTATTTGATAGTTGGGGCACTGTCAGGATTGGTGGGTTTGCAGATTGGTAGTAATGCTATGTTGGTACATATTTAATGGATTTGGATAGTAGCAACACAGGTAATCTCACAAAGGTGGCGATATGGTAGTCGTGGTTATGGTGCCTCCATCGTAGACCAGCTCAAGGACTCGCTGAAGAGGCTGGGTGCCAGACTTACTCAGCACTCCTCCTGGGCTGGACCTGAGCCACCAGTGCATCAGTGGTATACTGTTACACCACAGTATGGGCACTGAATCCTCCACGGTCCATTGCCTTATAGTGAGGAGTAGTGGTTAGAGCCCTGAATGTAAAGGCTTCCGGCATGCTTCATGTGCCAGGTATCACTGTGGAAAACAGCAGTTCTGAATCCTTTATTAGGGAGCTGCATTTATACCCTCAGGAAGTTTGAATGTTGAGAGATATGGACTGAATTGTAAAATGATTAAGATAAAAAAAAAAAAACAACTTATTCCTGGTAAAGGTGCCTGCTAAGGGGAGCGAATAATTTGATATAAAAATATGGGAGATCAGTCAATATGAGACTTGTTAGCTCAAGGTGGGTGTCTACGTAAGAAAGGGGAGCTCAGCCGCAAGGTCTCCAAAAACGATAAAGCTGTCCAGGGGCGAGGCCACAGGGTGTCTGAATTGATGCCGATGTCCCAGTGAAATCGTTGGTGGGGACTATAAATATAGCACAAGGCCATGCTTAATTCATCGGGTCGTTTTTGCGGTCATCTCCAAACAGGACTGCAGAGTGTACAGTAGGTCCTTGGATGGTTACTTCTGTACTGCAAATAGCTGAATGTTGGTACCATTTTTGTCATTAGCCTGAAAGTTGTTTACCCTGCTTTTCTTCTCCCCTGAAATAAACAGATTTCAGGAGAATAGGCATTGTGCATTGTATTCAGGATGTGCTGTGCAGTGATAAATGATGAGAAGTCTTTGAGCAGGGAAGGCAGCTTTGTACCTTCACTCATTTGAGTAGGAAGTGGGCAGCAGAGTTAGGCCTTGGTTAGGAACGCACTGAGGCACCCACGGTGGTAGCCAGCGTGATACAACCTGCCCATTATGCAGGCCTTTGTTAGTCTTGAGCTGAAGCTCATACACTCAATCATCTACACCTGAATGAAATGTTTCCCTATCCATGTGTGTGTGTGATGTGCTGAGATTACTGGTTCAGGCCCACTTTTTGAAAATTAAGTTTTGTGATGCATACACAGAACATGGAGCTGGTTTGTAGGAGGCTGATGCAGTTGATAAGAGTGGAAACTCTAAGTAGTGATGGTATGCTTCTATGTAGATCACAAATGTGTGTTGGTTTTACAAAAGAGAGGGCCTGTGGCTTGTTCGTGTAACTGTTGCAGCTATGGCTTTACACCTACAGGATGTGATCCAACACACCTACTTTCTTCCTGTTTTTTACTGCCTGTTACTTTTTGTGCATGCGCACAAGTGTTAGCCAAGGTGAGTGTAGTCCAAATCTGTTTACCTGCCATCAAAATGGGTCACCTGGTTTTTGGGTAGGTGCAGTTAGAGAGAGTGTGTGTGTGTGTGTGTGTGTGTGTGTGTGTGTGTGTGTGTGTGTGTGAGAGAGAGAGAGAGAATGGATAACTTTGTGGTTCACTGTTGGAGGAAACACAGTCACATACATTTTCACAAAGTTAACTCATTTTGTTCATAAAGGAATTATTCCTCAGTGTAGTCAGAATAAAGATGGGTATTCACTTTTTTTGTGACATTCAAGCTTTAGAGGCATTTTTTAAGCATTTGTGCCTGTCTATGCTTTTTAATTGAATTCTCAATTTTTTTTACTGCCAAGGAGTGCTAAGTTTTGGCAGCCCTATTAATATCCTGACCTTGTCAACCCACACTTCTGTTCCCTATACTTGTGCTGTTAGGGAACATTCATTTACTTTTGCCAGTTCCCACTTGCTGTTCAGACAGAACATATGTAACAGTGTTTCTCCTAGAAACGTCTACAGGCAGGTGGCTAGAGGATAATGCAGGTTTTACAGGTAGACTCTAAAAATTTAGGTTATTTTTCAAACAAGATTTTGGTTGGTAATTTCCATGTAAAGGGCAAGTAAAACAAAGGGTATTAATGAGATATATTTATTGCACACAAACAACTGTCATAGCTAACAAATAGTTTGAAGAACAAACAATGTTTAAGAAAAATTTTATAAATGATTCAACATAATGAAATATCAAATGATAAAACTATAATAAACTCTCGAGTTTGATGCAAACTGCAGTTTGTAACAAACTGCTCATTTTCTCATCATTAGCACAGTATGTATGCATGCCTCAGTGCTGCACTTAATTATTCTTGGCCCAAAGTGTCACTGAGGCTTATGCTAATACTGGGGTCCTCATAGCCCCCCCCTTCTGCCCTGCTCACTTCTTTCCCTTCTTCTACCACTTCTCTACCTTTTGTTTCTTCCTCCTCTTCATTTGTCTCTGGCTTTTTGGAGAAAAACATTTTTAGCTGAGCATCCCCTGGTTTCTGCTTTTTAGGTGGTGCCGTGCTCACTTTAGCATTAATAGCAGCCATATAAATAACTTGTGTTTTACTAACGTTGGTTGCATTGTGGGAAATCTATGTTTACTTATTCTGTGAGGAAGGAAACGGCTGTTTTTGGTAAAAACACTGGCAGTCTTATCAAATTTTTCTAAATAACACTTTTATAGTACATACATTTTCATCACAGTAAGTTGGAATGTAGTATTAATGTGCAGTACAATACACAACAGTAATTTTTGTGCCAGTAATGTACTCTGTGGTTTCAGGCTATGGATGCATAGGCCTACTGTATGTGTAGGTGAATTTGAGCAATTTTAGAGTACTGTACTGTATCCATCCTGAACATCTGTGATTTTGCTCAACCGTGGCCTCCTTGGAACCATATACCCATAAATACAAAGGGTCTACATGTATAGTGCCAATGCTGTTCCACAAAAAATATTAAATAGCACAAACTGACCATAACTTAGCAAAGCCTGGGTGAAGAACTGATGAAGATACACCGAGGTTTACGAAAACTAGGCGTTATGTACGAAATCCACTAAAAGCCGTATTCTCAGGTCACTCTCATTCATGTTTTTCACCTATTCCTGGGTTTGTTAGTTTTTCTTCTGTCAGAAGTGAATCAGATTGAAGCAGGGAGAGACACTAAGAGGTACCTGACAGAGACTCCCAAAGGCAAATGATTATTTCCAAATGAGTGTATATTTCACATTAGATTGTTGGGGGGGGGCTGTCATGTAGGCATGGCTGAGAACTCTCGTTGGCATGGCTGCCCTGTACTATTGTAGGAGAAACACCGTACAGTAATCTTGGGTTTTATTCTACTCTCTGCTTGCTTGTTAAATACAAGCAGTGCGATATAGTGCAGACCAGGCAAACCTATTACCCTTGGACCTCCAGATAGTCTTTCTAACCACACAGTAGGAGTACTGATTCAGATCCCCCCCCCCCCGCAGGGAAGGCTAGCCTGTGGTATTTGAGTGAGTGAGCAGGTTCTGAGCAATCACTGTGACAGCCTGCAATCCCATGAGGCATTGCTATAACCTTGCAGAGGTGCAGAGTTCTCTAGGTATTTGCCAAGCGGTCATCAGCGCTCCAGTTCCACGTGTCTTGTGAAATATTTACCTTACTAAATGTACACTGGTCAGAACATTGAGCTGCCTTTGACATATCGCGGCTGGTAGCAAGAACAGAATAATTTTTAACCTGTATACCTGCTGTGTCCTTCAGATGCATCTGTGAAAAGTTGTACTCATCATTGTCATGATTGATAGCTAAACTTATATTGATAATTATTAGATTTTTAAATGATTCATTGACTAACCATGATTGACTGTTTTTGTACAGGTAACATAATCCACTTTATTAACTTCTATACACACTATAAAGCAAGGTCCATAAAGACATGGATGAGTGAGTTTAGAGTGGAGGAACTTACCTGGCCTGCACAGAGTCCTGACATCAACCTGATAGTGATTTATTAATTTAGCAGACGCTTTTATCCAAAGTGACTTACAACATTTCACATGCGTGTTACAATGAGCTGGCGCCGGGTGTCTTACTCAAGGACGGACCTGTTGGCTGGGCTGTGAGTCAAACCGGGAGACTTCTGCATCCCAGCCTGATCTTCTACCCATTGAGCCACCAGGCCACCTGATAGAATACCTTTGCGAAGAATTACAGTGGAGACTGCAAGCCAGGCCAGGGCTTTTTTTTTTCCTCCCTATAAGATAGCCTGACGTGCAGGGTGGAAATACATTTTAATAGCCCTGGATGACACAATAGCCCCAGGACATCAGGCTAGCGATTTTGTGAGCCCTGCAGGCCTTCTTGTCCAACATCAATGCCTGATCTCACAAATGCACTTATGGAAGAATGGTCAAATATTCTCATAGATGCACTCCTTAACCTTGTGGACAGCCTTCCCAGAAGAGTTGAAGCTGTTATAGCTGCAAAAGGTGGGCCAACTCAGTATTGAACCCTACATACTAAGACTGGAATGCCATTAAAGTTTGTGTTTGTAAAAGCAGGCATCCCAGTACTTTTGGCAATACAGTGTATATATAAGCATTTATTTGTATGTACTGTGTTATAGTGGCACCCATACAATATGTACTCTAACCTGTAGCGTGCGTTAGTTGGAATTTGCTTCTGGCCTCCCGTTACAGTTGGATACAGGGCTCAAATTCACAAAAGCGTACAGTGCTTTGTGAATATTTTTATTTATTTATTTATTTTATTTTTTTCGCCCTCCCCCATGAGGTCTTGCCATTAATTTAATTACAGCAGTGTAAGAATAACTTATCTGTGCCATACTTCCTTAGCATTTATACTATCACACACTCTCCCATAGTTCTTAAGCGTAACTGATTTTTATCTGCAGCATTTGGATTCAGAATATGGTTTTATATGTGGTTTAGTGGTAGAACTCTCAACCCAGGTTTGATGTCTGGTCAGTGTAATTTCTCTCCATGTGAGTAAATAGCCTCAGTACCTTGTGATTAAGTTGGAAAAGTCCAATGCTAGAGAGTAAGCTCTAGAGACATCTGGAGTGAAGCTCCAAAAACAGTGTGATATTCAGATAAGCTTTCTTCCACAATCTCCAACATCTTAAATGTCATACTTCTCTACACACACCCACACGTGAATGCAACATGCTGCACGGAGACAACTCCGTGGCAAGCTCAGGATCTGTATACATCTGTCTAGACTTGTCCCTTGGAGAGGTTTCTCATTCTATCTGAAGGAAACTCAGCTGCAGGGCAAATTAGCTTGTCCTTGGAGACAAACAGGGTCAACAACATGAATTTAAAACCCATAATCCACAAACCTGATGAAGTGGGAATGTGCATGCCAGACCTGTCATTCCCTGTAAGTGGCCTTTTACAGCAAACAGTTGAAAGTTAGAGCACATCACTGAGGGCTTTATCATAAGCTGTGCTGTGGAATTCCCAACACGTACTCAGTCGCGATGACGAACGAGGAGGCGTGCTTAACTTTATGAGTAACAGCTGTTGCCGCTTGTAATTGTTATTGTAACCTGCAAGTTTGACTAATATTGCTCAGTCTCGGTTTGTATCTTCTGTAAAATTCTTGGCGTTCTCATAAAATTGCCTGTTCCACTGAAATTCTGATTTTGACTATTTATTTCAGAGTAACAATCCAGTCGTTCTGCTGACAGATTTTCCTCTACTCACCACTAAACTGAACGTCTTCTCTCTTTTGTTTATTCTGGGATTTCCAGGTCCTCGTGTGGTCTTTCGGTTCAACCGAAGGAACCTGGTAATATTATACATAGAAGAGATGCCTGTAACTGTGATGGTTGAGCTGGCACCCCTATGGGGTGGCCACTCCCCCTCCTTCACTTTGTCCTGTTTTGACGTTACCCTGTTTCATTTCCATCTTGTCTATTTGCCTTACTATTTCTGTCTTGTGTAGTTGGCTCTATCTGTGTCTAGCTTATTGGCGTTGTTTGCATTCCTCACACTTCTGTTTCATTGAGTGTACTTGGTTCTAGTTTCCTGTCTGCTTTGTATTAAGCCTGTTATCTCCCTTGTTCTTGGCCTGGTGTTTGGTCCCTTGTGCTTCCTTGTTGTACCCTTGTTTCCTCCCCCGACTCTTGCGTATGTTTTGCTGTCTTTCCCTGGTTACCGTGATTTTCACAATTCTCCCTTATGTCCTAGCCATGGCTTCTTTGCCTTCAAGCCCTTGTCCTTATAACCCTGTTGCCCTGCTTACATATGTTCTCCCGCCTATGTATTGTTCTTGTGTAATTTCTGTTTTACGTCATGGTTCCTAGTCATTCCCTTGTACCCACCTAGCGCTGTGTTCTTTTTAGTTCCTGGTGTTGCATTCAGTAAAGCACTCTGCAGTTAGTCCTTTCTTGTCCCATCTGCATTGGTCTCTGAACCATATCTGTACAGTAGCAGTTGTCACTGTGTGACCTGGTATCACTTACATTACCCAGAAGTTAAATAAAGAAAATCTGACGCATGATCATCCTTGCAATAAGCCTGAGGTCGTTCTTTTGAAGGTGTGACAGACACTGCAGGTCAGAACTCATTTTTCTGCTGTTATTCATTGTATAGTATATTTGGTAGTCTGTCGTAGATACTGTGTGTTGTTTATAAAATTGTGCAATAAGTATAAGTGCGTTACATTTTCAGTTACAAAATGTCACTTTCTGGCATGAAGACACTGTTGGAAGTTTTCTTTAATCATAATATCAAACTACACTGGCTTGAAGGGTGCACATATTCATGGTATATAGCATATTAATTTTTCAATTTATAATTCATAAATGAAAATGTGTCTAATCATGCCTAAACCTAGCATATATGTATTAGTTTTCATCATTAATCACACTTGTAAAAGCTGGCATAGATATTACAAGGTGACTTTACTGAGGCTGTGCTGTTGGTGGTTTTTTGCGTTTTGTGTGTGCACGCACAGGGCCAAGTACTGCTTTTCATTTAATATTCTTTTAAAATGCAAGAGTCTTGAGGCTGTGTGTGGCCAGTCCAGAGATGTGATGGTTTGAATTAGCATATTTACAGTGGTGCTGCTACTGTTTCTGTAAAGTCTAGTGGGCAGAGTTTATTGCATCGCCTTTCACTTCCTTGTTTTTAATAGATGTTTGCAGTTTAGGCAGTTTTAAACCATTTATTATAAAATGAAGACAAATGTACTCAAAAGCACTAGTATACCTCTGCTGTTTAGACGGGTATAAAAAACAAATTGACCTTTTGTCAAAAGCTGTAAGCAGTACATTTCTTTAAAAAAAAAAAAAAAAAAATCATTACATGAGTACAAGTAACAGAATGTGACTCCGAGCAGCGTTGACAGATGGAATATTTTTAGTGAAAGTACATGTGCAAAGGACCTCCACTGGGTGTTATTTAATTAAAAAAAAGAGCCATTTCAGAGCCCCTTAGAAAGCCAAAGTCCTTTGAAAGCTGAAACATTCTGCGTCAGGCCTGCCCTTCAGATTGATGGCACATAACTGCCCCCTGCATCCTTAGCTACAGAGCACAATGCAAGGGATCAATGCCAGTTTTTCATGTTAGTGTGGAAAATGGCTTTGTTACTTTTGGAGGATATGTTTGAGATCAAGTAAAATCTTAGTTTTAAGATTAAATCTTAGTTCTAAATGAAACGTTATTTTGTCTAATATTTTAACGTGTGTGTGTGAGTGTGTCTTGCAAATTTGGTGTGAAGAGGATCTAGTACTCTGATAGTAGATAGAACTGATAGAACTCTGACAAACCCGGCTTCACCAGTCCTCAGTCAGGCTGTCCAAGTGTAGCGACCACACATGGAAGTGAGGCACACCCTGCACATTGAACACATTTGTATGTTTATATGTGTATGTCCACATATGCATTGTATATGTGATCTGTGTGTGATCATATACGAGGTGAAAAGACATTTGTGCAGCCAGAAATCTGACAGTCACCATGTCTGTGTCTCTTCTGCTAATTCACCCCATTTGATTTTAATTGTGAACAGAGGTGTAAAGTGCCGTACACGGTCCCTAACACTCGTCATAATTCTGTTTGTTCCTGGAAAAGCAAGAAGCACATCTGCGATAATCTGTTTTCCAAACTGACCAGGTGGTTTAACCCATAGTGGGTCTGTTGTATCTCAGTGCTTCAGGTTGTTTTATTAATATTATTTTTAACTTTACCTGCCAGGTATAGGCCAGCGTTTTCCAGGTCTTCCTAGCTTTGTTGTACCATCCTCTAAAGTTCTGAACTTCTCCTGCTCTCCTAGGCACTGGCGACACAGTGGCAGTGATGATCGCAGAGTCATACGGGAAGGAGATACTCAGTCTGCTTGAGAAGAACCTGACCGTGCTGGTGACCATTGTTGTTGGGGCACGTGGCCCCCCAAAGAACATCAACCGTGGCTCTCTGGTCTTTGTCTCCATCTCCTTCATTGTCCTCATGATTATCTCGTCGGCCTGGCTCATTTTCTACTTTATCCAGAAGATTCGCTACACCAACGCCCGGGACCGCAGCCAGGTGGGCAATGGGGTTACAGAGCCACCTGTGTCTTTGAATCCAAAATGACCTCACTCACCCTAGCACACCTGGCTTGTAACTCAGACCACCACACTCCTCACACATCTTCTATCCTTTTTATGTCTACACTACATTTACTTCACTATAATATATTCTGCTGCAGTAAAGGGTCAAACTGTTGAATCTGAAGCTCTAAAGCTATATAAGTTGCTCCAGATAAGTGTGTGATAAGGTATAATTAGAAAGCCTGGAAAGGCTAGATGAGTATTCCTCATCCAAATAAGAAATGAAGATTGCTTTCTTATGCTGGCATGCTCAACTAGTCAACACTTCTGAAACAGCCCACACTGAAGACAGCTTTTGTCTTATGCTATAAGTGAAGATCAATACATTGTCGTTGCCAAATGTGCTGCAGAGTGATTCATAGTGTTTATAACATTTTACATTACTGTGATAAATCAATGACGCTCTGAAACAAATATCAGACAATCGTCTGTACTTTCGTCTGCCTGAGCTGTTTACCGGGCATTACTGGGCCTTTGTCTGATAATTGATCTAATTTTTTCAAAATTTTCTCAACAATTTACAACGCCAAACCTCTGCCCCCACAAGTCCGTAGCAAACATCATTAGTGCCTTGTAAAAGAATAGGTTTATTTTTCAACTTATTTTGGTATAATCTTTAACATTTGTCTAGTTCGTTTGGCAGACACTTCAGTTCAGAGTGACTTACGATTTAGGGCAATGAAGTACAGACAAAAAAAAAAAAAAAACTCAACAAAAACACAGCCTGCTGATGTAGCACAGATATGCATGTGAAATATTGCACTATAATAGAAGAATGTAGCATTACATTATACAGCACGGTCTTTCTGGCTAACATTATCTGAAGGCAAGCTAAGTGTCCTGACCCCAAAAAGTAAAAACGAGTATATGTAAATTCAGGCAAAAAAAAAAAAAAAACTGAAGAGAATGGTCTCTAGGATATAGTCGAGATGTGAGGAGTTCATGGTTGAAAGGTGCTCTGAAGAGATGAGTTATGAGTCTTGTCTGGAGAAGACTGAGGAATTCTGAGGTTTTGAAGTTCCGTCAAAACTTATTCCTCCATACAAAGACCAAGAGAAAGTGAGATTTTAATTTCAACACTTCCAGTATGTGCCTGTCTGATATCCTAATACAGTGAAACATGATAAGGTCTTCACAGACATGGTGGTGCTCTGTCTATGACACTCTTGCATGTCAGTGCTGTGGGCCCAAATGTGATGCAGGCCCCAGCTGGTAACTGGTTGATGAAAACAATAGAATGAGAAAAGTGTGTTGCAGTAGTCCAGGCGCGAGAGAGTGTCAGCCTCCTCCACTTGCTAGGTGACTGTTTTGTGAGGTATGAGCTGCACGTATGTAAATTGACAACTGCAGATCCAAGTTACAGAATGTATTTTAATTGAAAAACTTAACTTATCATCAAAGGTTGGTGGTCAACAGTTGTTGGTAATATTAACCCATAGTTGTGTAGCATAATGGCAAATTTGCAGGCCTTAGTATGCTCTTTGTAAGATTAGATTGCAAAGCTCTGCCCAGTTTTTGGAAACCCATCTGTTCATGCCCCCCCCTTATGACTTGACATTGCTCCAGTGACTGCTCCTTACCCAGAAACAGTGTGAGCAGGGAAGCTCTGCCCATTCATGCTTTTCAAGCTGCAGTGACCTTGCAGAGCGCTGCAATGAGTGGCAGTGCTGTGACGGCAGTCAGAGGCCATGTGACTATTTCTGAACAGGCAGTGGGTGTTTCTGGCCATTAACCAGCTTCTGTTGCCAACTCAGAAGAAGACGGGCCACGTTGAATGCACCGCATTCCTTGGAAAAGGATGTTTTCTGTGGTCCAAAGTTAATCTTTCCCTATTATGTGTCAAATGTAGTTTATTGTCAGTTTGTAATGCCTGCTGTAACAGAAACTTGGTGACAGTTTGTGAACTCCTGTCCTAAGCTTGGACAGTAATTATGTATAGATTGTGTATAGAATCTCTCTGGACTCTTGACAGTAGAGCTAATTTTTCAGTTGTAATGCCACTCCTCATGGGGTGTGCAAAGTTTTGAGTGTGTGATCTGAAATTTATTGCAGCCAGACCTGCAGTCTGAGAATAATAAAAGCACCCTGGCCAAAGCAAGTGACGTGTAAACTGTTCCTGTTAATCACTTGGAGCACATTGCCGCTGACCTGGCTCGAGCAGTTAGTGTCAGTGCAGCTAGTAGTGAAATATCACAAAGCACAAGTTAGGTCAGAGAGGGAATATGGCACTGACATCTGCGCCCTGTGTGAAATGAGACTGTTGGCTTTTGGAACAGAGGGTGACAGTTGCACTGTTTTGTCATCAGCCAATCACAGTGTAGCCCTGCTGGTGCCATGGCAGACTGTTATCAGAGCCCTGCCATGCCAGTGCCGAGGCGGATCAGCTAGTTGAGTCACAACTGTGTTGATGAGACATTGTAGTCAATTACTATTTAGGTGATTGTTTCACATTTATTGCGAGGGTTAGTCAGCATCGGATAAAAGTGCACTTAATATCACAGGTGTTTTTTGTAATTTGTTTATCATGAAATATGTGAACACATAAAACATTTATTTCTGTTGTTTGTTTATAATTAATGCCAAACAAGCATTGAAATTGTCTCATCAGCTGTAATTATCATAATTCATCAGAAGAGTTGTTAGGCCACCACAAATGATATGATTTGTCAGTGGAAGAAAACTTTTATAACAGCAGTTTTTAAAAGCAATTAACTGAAAGTCATATCCTTTTAAAGCGGTTGTATTACTGTCTTTTAGAACTGTTCTCTCCAAGGCCTACGCAATGGCAATACACTCTCTCTCACACACACACACACACACACACACACACACACACA
>JABJVR010027774.1:0-35871 GCA_025773905.1 Chitala chitala
CCAAGCACAGGGAGAACATGCAAACTCCACGCACACAAACCCAAGGTGGGAATTGAGCCCCAGGCCTGGAGGTGCGCGGCGACAGTGCTAACCACCACGCCACCGTGCCGCCTTCAGCATGGCTCATCATTAGAAATAATGATAATACACCTCTGCATTGTCAAAGGCATTTACTTCTCTTATCCTGTTTTGTAGGCAGCACGTTTGCTACACCACATAGACGTCTTGCCCTTGATTTATCTGTGGACATGTCCTTTTGTATGAAATAATGGCACAGGCCGGCGTGGGGAGGGTTTCCATGAAAAAGCACGTTGCATGGGCTTTCATTCCCCTCACGTAAGCTTTACAAGACTCTGCCCTTGCTGTGATTGAACGGTGACCGTTAAGTATTCTGTGGAGATGCCTTGTAGATTCTCAGCCCATAATAATAATAATAATAATAATAAATGCTGAGTCGTGACTCATTCATAATGAAATGTAAGTCGTCTAAAGGGGTTTTATTGTTATTCTGTGGATGAAGATATAAACCGCGCTGCATTTTTACAGTCGCTATTTTACGACGGAGCCCCCCACAGCTAAAATAAATGTTATACAATGTCATCTGTGTTGTATGTCCCGCATTTATAGGGTGGTAATAGCATATATGTGATGCAGATGTTGCTAGGTGCCCAGGGATACTGATGTTGCAAATAAGGGCGTTTTGTCTGTGTGATGGAGTACAGTACAATTAAAGATAAGAATCTGCCCACACAGTTTAGCTGTCATCTTGTTAGAGGATGTTAACCAGCAGTGTGTTCTAATTATATTAAATGTCAAAAGTGTGCAGCTGTTTCTGTGTTTATTTTTGTATTTTCCCGAAGGCCTTGGAGTCAAAGCAGAAATGGCACAGAATAATTTTCACAACAAATGCCTGGTTGGATTCCAGTTCGTCTTTGATAAACTTGGCGAGTTAACCTTGCATTTTTTTCCAACATATGCATCCTGTAACAACAGTCCAGATGGTAGTGATTGTGTTTGTGCTAAGGCCGCGTTCTTTTGTATGAAACTTGAACTTTTGTGATTGCTGAGGAATCTTCTTGTGCTTGTTACGGACAAAGGACAAGTCTCATCAGGACCGAACCCTGCGAACTCTGTGTAAAACGTCCTTGGAATCAGAAAGACATCAGGATAAACTTATTGAGAGTCACTGTGTGAACCTTCCTCTCTGTTAATTGCATTAGTTTATTGGCATATCGTGATGGGGAACCTCTCAGACAAGTCAAGACAGTTGTACTATGCTTAGTGATGACAGTTTTAAACTGTTCTGTGAACATTTAATTTCTGAACTGTGATGCTATTGACTTCAACATCTTTCTTCGCAAAATGTGACCTCAGTTTTTCTACACTGAGGAGGCGGTGGAGTTAAGATGGAGTTTTAAGCATGACCCACCTAGTTTGACCTCAGTTGGAGTACGTGAGGTCCCTCTGACATTCCTCCACCAAGGCTCTGACTGTGTGGTTTTATTTTCTGTTTATTTACTGTTTGCTCGAGTGGTGAGGTCTTTTTTTTTTTTGCTGGCTCTTTTTCTTCACTCGGTCATTAACTCGTTGGAAAGTAATCGTGGTGTAAGTCAGGATTACAAGTTCACCAGTTGCCAGGTCTTCGCTTCCATTTTCCCTGATGAGGTCATTGTGGCATAGATAGCACTCAGTTTGACATTAATCTTATTCTGGACTAAGGCTGCTTCATCGTGTGGCATCTTCGAGTCGAAGCATAAATGTATTTATCATTAAAAAGAAGGTTGGTTTCTGTTTTTTACATTCTGTTTCATAAAATGATGGCTTTAATATGAAATGCCATGTACATACAGTACTCATTATTGTCTTTAATGTGTGTGACCTCTAACACAATGGAAAAGCTAACTGGGAAGACGGTGTTACACATCAGCTCAGAGTCCCTCTGAAGGACACGCCTTTGTTCCTCGACAGCTTACTGTGTTTTGTAGATGTTGAGAACTTTCCCGGGGTCGGTTCTCCTCTGAGTCCTCTCCTCCCAGTTTCTCAGCTTTTGTTTGCGGTCTGTGTGCCTTCTAACCTCCAAGTTGGAGCGAGAGATATTGTCTCAGGCCCCCAGAATGCAGCTGTGCGCTTGTACAGCCCAGTCCTCAGGCGCCCTGCAGAGAGCAGTGAGAGAAACAGTGGAGGACACTGGAGAGTCCGTCTCTGTGCTCTCCTGTGACTCAACATGATGCGGCCCACCTAACATCTGTAGTCCTGCCCGACTGAAATGACTTTGAAATTCCCCTTTTGTTTCAGATGGTTTGACTCCATCTGAAATTAAGTATGTTCTGCCAGCAACGATAAGGCCCCGTTCTTGATGATGGTTTCCTTTCTGAGACACGACCATCTACATGGGACGTTTCGTCTACACGGGAACTTTTAGATGCCTGCTTTGTTATTGCGAAATCTACATGTTCACAGGTCACGATTCTCTGTGTTAAGCAATTAAATGGTCACGATTGGCCATGAATGGTTTTTATTTGCTGAGCACTGTGACTGTTCTGGAGACAGGCAGCTGTGGTACCAGGTGACTGTTTGGTCAGGGAGAAGGTTCCCCTGCCTGGTAGAACATCTGATAACATCTGCTGAGGTGAGAGACCATGTGGTTGTGGGGTGGTGTGGCGTAGCTAGAAAACCTTTCAGGAATGTTCCGTCTTCCTCTGTCCTTGTGAGGAGCTGAGCTGTTATGTTTAAACTGACGTGGTCAAACATCAGAGGCAGAAATGGGGTGAGTCAAGTTTATGTGATTCCTGGTTTTGTGTGACTCTTCCTGCCATAAGCTTCCTGTGGTTTTTCAATATTATTTTTTATTTTTTTAAAGCATAGTGTGATACTGTTCTGTTTTTAATTTTTGCCTGTGTGTGTGCCAGACTGATGGCACTGTCACCCATGTTATCTAGAAAACATGTTTATGTTATGCTTAAAAATTCTTTTGGAATGCAATTTCAACTTCATACATGTGCAACATAAAGGTTTAGCTAGAATCTAAAGTTTTATGTTTAATGTAAATCTTTGCAGCCTAAAATCGTAAATTGGAACTCGTTTTCCGGTTTGGCGCTGTATTAAAATGCATTTATTCTGCTCGCAGAACTTAGGTTCCAATTCTGGCACCACTTTAGAACACGTTTATTCCGCAAGACTCGCTCACATGCGCTTCTGGAGGGTCTGAAATTATGAAGAAGTCAAACCCAGTTCCTTCAGCGCCTGATGTGGTCTTTGAAAACACTGTATTGAGGCTTTAACAAAAAAAAAAAAGGGCTCAATTGTTTGGCCCAGGGATGAAAGGCCGTTCTGTGAGCGTGACCATGTTTGTGCCAGGGTCGAGGCAGAGGAAGGTCACCCACATTTCAGACACAGCTTCACTCTTGTCTACCTTCACAATCACTCACTTCACTGGAAGACTTGCTCGACAGCGCAGAAATGTTCTGCTAGTCCCACAGCCTTGGCAAGGTAGATCAAGGAACAGACTATATTTAGTCAGAGTAAATACATGTCACAAACTGGGGCTTTTCCGTACGGAAAAAAATTTAAATGTGCCTTAAAAGAAAAACTTTTTTTTTGAAGTAAGACTTAGTCACTGAAACTGCCATTCTGTCAAATTTTGGGAGAAAGTTAAGTGTTTATTTGTAAGTGACTGACAAGTTTTGGTCACCGGAAGTCAGTGAATGCCCTGGGGCTGTGTGTGTGTGTGTGTGTGTGTGTGTGTGTGTGTGTGTGTCAGCTCATGCACACACCACCTCTAATCCATTTCACAGATTTCAGGACTTTGATGTGTTAATATATTATAATATGGGTCTGAATAAATAGGTTCTTCCTCAGTGAGTTTTGTGCCTGTAATCTTTGGCCTGTTATCTGAAGATGCATGACCCATAAAAGGCTTCCTCCATGCCAGAATCTCTTCATAGTGCTTTTATCTGCAAGAGCAGTGGACTTCAATGTCATGTGCATGCTCTGTGTACTCCTGCGCATGCTCTGTGTACTCCTGCGCATGCTCTGTGTACTCCTGCACATGCTCTGTGTACTCCTGCGCATGCTCTATATATTCTGTCATGTGTGGGCCTTGAGTGGCCTTCAGGGACAGCCATGTTAGAGAGCATGAACTGGTACAGTACAAAACCTCGTTTGTCAAAATGGGAGTCTGATTAAACCCCCAAGCAAGGGACTTGGGTCTTTAGCTTAGTGGACTAATCCTCTTGTCTGGTAACTCTGAGTGGGCTGTGAGGTCCCAGGTTTGAATTTGTGAGTCACCCCTGTTCTGTTACAGAAGTATAACCTCTACTTATTTTGGGCAGCAATGGAATGAAATTATCTGATTGAAAGACTGAAAAGGACTTTTACTAATTATATGTGCTAATGGCCAACATGTCTAAAACAGTTAGGCTTACAAATAAGGTGAGGCACAAATCCTAAAATGAAAAATCTGGGCTGTATTCATACGAAGGCCTGCGCCGTCCGAGCTAACTTTGTAAACTGAGTGCATGCCTCCATTTAGCCAGTTGATGCTAGCAGGTTTACTAGGCATATACATTGTAATAGTTTTCACCAGCTGTGTCTCCTAACTCCTAATAATGAAGCTGACACACATGCCGTTGGCCGTTCAATTCTGACCTCAGCTCTCTATTCACATTACACCATATTGCCTCAGTGCAAAACATCTGCACTTCAATGACGTGATGGTGTGTCTGAAACCATCTCTGTAGTACAGTATACGCCTTCCTGTCAGGGCACCTTGTGTTTCCCATTAGCCTAACCTGGACAGGCTGTGACCATGCAATTACAGTCCCCTCTGTGCCTTTTTCCTTTCTTGTCTCATCCTGTCACCTGATGTCATTTTACATCATGAGTGCGCCTTCTTCCAATAGCTTTGCCCAGTCAAAGCCATCCTGCTTACAGACACTGTTGTTAAGCCAACGATTCTGACCTCTGGTTTTTGTCTATTAAAAGCAACGTGTTAGTGTTTCTTTGGTTCTTACGGTCTTAGTCTTCCCATCTGTTCCTTGTGTTTGCCTGTGGGCTCCAATGAGAAACCCATTTTGTCAAATTTGTTGTGGTCACACTGGCTGACTTGGAGGAGCTGTGTTTTCTGTTTTTTTTGTGCGTTTAATTTCACCTGCACAGCAGTTAAAGGGCTTTGCTTTCAGGCAATGTCTGAGGTGGGGAATCTAACTCCATGTGAACACACAGTTCTCTTAGGGGAACCGTTCATAATTACAGAAGTACGTGTGCCTATCCTCATTTGACCTCGTCAAAAGGGATTCTGGGAAATGGCCATCTTGACTCAATAGGTTAACTTTAGTATATGTGCCGCTGTCGTTGGCGGCAGCTTTCAGCAGAAATGTTCAGTGTGAGAAATGAACTTGTTCAGTGTCTGAGCCTGCAGCCCAGTTTGGTAAAGGTTTCTCAAGTGCGTTGCGCCGTCCTGGGCTGGGATGTGCCATCTGAGCGCCAGTGCCAACGTGCTAACATATGTTAGTCAGTGCTTTTGCATCGGTGTGAGGACGTAGCCTCCCACGCCAACCCGCAGCCTCCCCCCCCCCCCCTTCGCTCGTGAGAATTTGCCCGCCTGCTTGTTTGGCAGCTGTGACCGTGGCAGAGGATTTCAAGTGGAATTGACCCGGCTTCCCTGAGGCACGAGACCTGCTTCGAGGCGCACCCTCTCCTTGGTGCGATGGCGCTGGAGAAATTTGGCCCAGTCCACCGTGGCTGGGAGACTGAGAAAAGCGCATTACTGCACCTGTTGTTGAGTCACTGAACAATAGACTGCAAGTGGGCCAAGTAACTGCCGAGCCTTTAAAAAAGGCACACTGACTTGATTTGGCCCTTTGTATACATGGTAACATAAGGTAACTTCTGTTTTACCTTTACAGATGGTTAGATCTCTGCAGATAATGCGATCACGCTTTGTGAATTTCAGCTCCAATTTCAGCTTTGTCGGTGACTGTAATGAGCTGCTAAGATGTGATGTGTTGTATTTAGCTCAGAAGTGTGAATAATTGTGATGTTTTATCCATGCCCAGCCCACAATCAGAATGTGCTGCTGTAAACAAGGTAATTTAGATGAATCACGTTTTTGAGCGTTTGTTTGTTTGTTCGTTAACTTGGCCGTGTTTGTAATAGTTCTGGAATATTTGTCTTCAGGATTTAATGAAATTTAAGGGATTAGATGTTGATATAGCAACTAATTTTGGTTGTCATTAGTGGTGTGCTCTTTCAACTTCTTTTTTTTTTTTTTTTTTTTTTTTTTTTTAATAAAGGTTAGCTTTATTCAAGGACATTTTTCTGCTGGGCTATTTGTTTTAGTTATTCGTTCTTCTGTGACATGTAACCCTCTTCGTGGTACTGGTGGTCATCTGGACTGCAGGATGGAGTCTTGTATTTGTCAGAATACTGCACTGATGTTCAGAAGCTGTTGTAGTCCACAAACATTTTTAACTGGTGATTAAACGTCCTTAACTTAGGCAACAGTCAACTCCTAAACGTGACCAAAGTGAGCCAGTTCTATATGGGTTTGTTGTAGCTGAAATCTGTAGTGGCATAAGGGCAAAGGGCTTCGAATTACAAAAATAGTCTTTGGTGTAAGAAAAATGTTCCATTGAAACCATGTGTTGTGAAAAATGTCACAATAAAAAATAACAGGGTTTTTGGAAAAGTGTGTTTGGCAGAGACACTCAAGCGCTGTCTGAACCTTGGCATTTACTTGCCATTATGACTTTAATTGTCTTTGACAACTTTGTGTATTTGCATTAATACTACCAAGGTAACATTGGCCACTTTATTACAGTATTGTGAATGATGTCGCATATACTTAATGTTCAAAACAGTGTGTGGTTTAGCTTTCTTCATTTTTGTTATGCATTCAACACTTAACTTTATCACCTGCACATTTCTTAGTCACAGTCTTGTCATGTGACCCTACCCCAGTTATGCCATACCCCGTCATGTGACCCTACCCCAGTTATGCCATACCCCGTCATGTGGCCATACCCCGTTATGTGACCCTACCCCAGTTATGCCATACCCCGTCATGTGACCCTACCCCAGTTATGCCATACCCCGTCATGTGACCCTACCCCAGTTATGCCATTTTTTTCATGCCATTTAGATGGTATCAGAAGTAGCCTGAGAAATGCCTGGCCTCACCTGACCAGCCCCCTGTAAAAGGGCGGGGACATTTAAATGTAAAACGGTACAGTTGATCAACTATGCATGAATCGACGTAAACTTCAAAAGCGTTGGAAAGTTACACAAACACCCACGCGCCTTTCATCAGGCAAACACTCGTTTACAGACGACTCCTCTGTGTTATTTATATGCCTCGCATGCATGGCATCATGGGAGTCTTCCTGCTCCCGCTGCTGAATTTTATGTTGTCAATATTATCTGCAGGGAAATGGGTGAAATAAATAAAACATCTCGGCTGTCGAACAGCATGCCATAAATGCTGACGTTAACGCTTGCTGACGTTAATGCTTGCTTACATGGACCCCCCCCCCCTCCAATGTGCCGCACAGAAAAAAAGCGGCCTGGTGGCTCAGGGGGTAGGACATAAGGCTGGGACACAGAAGTGTCCCAGTTTGAATCCCAGCCCAGTCCCTGAGCAAAACACTCTGAGCTAGCTGCCCGAAGGGTGGGAAAGAAAGGGAAAAAAAAAAAAAAAAAGAATGGCTGCCCTCTGCTACCCATTGGATAGGTTAAATGTAGACAACCAGTTTCCTTGTTGTGGCACTAATAAAGGAATAATGGGGAAAAAAAAGTAGTTCTTTTTCTTAACAGGGACATGAAGAGAGGTAGATGCTCATATTCTGTGAATGAGTGTCGGGATGACTTATGTTCTTGTAGACCACCTTTTTAGCATCATCTCCTCTTACGCGGCCCCGGGACCCGTCGGTCTTCGGTGTGCTTCCTGAGCGGGAACGTGCCTGATCTTGCCTGTGCCTGTAAGTCAGGGTGAACTGAGTCAAGCTCACGGGCTGGTCTGGTGTTGGCAGGCTGCTGACAGTTGGGTGGAGGGGGGTGCGGCGAGTGCACAGTTTCCGACAGGATGCCTCACATGGCAGTCATGTTTCAGCTCCACGGCCTCTCACTAACAGTATTTATAGGTGCTTCCTACTTTGGAATATGTGAACCTGTCAGGGCGTTGTTGCCAAACCTGTGCTGTACCGCATTTGTAACCAAATAAAGAGGTTTCCTGGTTTATTTTTTCCAGCAATATACTTGGACATTGTTTAAAAAATTAGATATTGAGCTTGGGGGGGCAGGCGGAGACACGTGGTCCAGTAGAGCGAGTTCAGCAGTGACGCGTTAGGGCTTCCTGCATCAGCGTCAGTCATTGCTCCATCCCTTGGGGCTCCTGTCACAATGGCTTCAGTGTGACGGGAATGGTCACATGACACGAGGCAGGATGTCAAGAATACCACGGTGTGACAGTCGAGCATCTCTTTAGGTTTTGTCTCTTTTTAGCAGCACTTGTAATTTTGAAAAGATTTTTCATCTTATAGATGCTTTTGACAGGGCTTGCAAGTTTCTATAACCCTCGTTTGTCCCAGTAGATATTTGGTTTATTTAACCGATGATCTTGGCAGGCTTTGAAAAACTGATTTATTGGTCAGTGTCAAAGTTATGGCTTTTGTGTAAATGCTGTTGAGTGTTCGGTCGATTAACATTTGAGTTTAGTGAAACTTAAAACATTTCTGTTAGTAACGGTTAATTCTCATAATACCACAAGCTTCTCTACTTCTGGTGCCTTCTGAAAAAATTGACTGCTGTTCCTTCTTCTTCTTTTTATAGTCACACGCAGTCTAATTTTTTCTATAATGTCATTTTAATAATCCACCTTATTACCTTTTTCTGTTCTGAACTTTTCCACCTGTCTGTCAGTTGCATGTGTTCAGCTGGCCTGTTTGCCATTTCGTTTATATGCAGTTAATTGCCGTGCATGTAAAAGTGCGGACAACTCGTTTGGCCTTTGAAACGCTCTGCTGTGTCACTTGCAGCTCCCACACCTTGTGGTTCTGGACAGGGCGTGCTTCAGTCAGGTCCCTACTGAGTCACACTGTGAGTCACAGTACCTCTGGGAGGAGGGGAGTCAGTTGCAGCTTCTGTAAAGCACAGAGGGAGTCTTGCTTCATTTCCACTCAGCCGTGCGCAGCCTCTGTTGTTTTAACATCTGCTGGTGCCTGTTAACCTTCATGATGTTACAGTATACAGTGAAGCCAGGAGTTCCACGGTGGGCTGGGGGTGGGTGCTCCACCCTGTTCCTCCTGATGATCGCGGTCGACCCACCTGTTCCCTCGTGGCTCTCGGATCTCTTTGTGCAGCGGGCGCACCTGTTCCTCGGAGCGGGCCTTGAGTGGACATCAGGGACAGCCGGCCTGGCTCCGCTGTACTGTGACACGGACGAGGCGTCTGCCAAGAATCTGTCTGATCCGTTGAGCAAGGACAGGCGGTCCGAAGGAGGCTGTGGCAGGGCCTTTCCCAAACCGAAACTCAAAGTGGAGTGTGCGGCCTGTGAATGTGGGAATTGCTCAAAGCCAAAACATCACACTATTTTGTGACTTGGGAAAAACTGCAATGTAGGCCATGCTTGTTTAAATAAACCAGTTGCCTAGCTTGTGGTAATAACATGGTTTTTGCATGTTTTGCGACTACAAAGTTTAAATAACTAAATTTTAAATCAGATTTTTTTGTTTTGTTAAGGACTGACTGGAAGCACAAACGAAAGAGAAACTTCAGTTAATCTGACATTCCTGTGGCTCTTTAGTCCTCCATAAAATGGCTCCAAAATGTTCCTCACTAGAATACTGCGGGAGATTTTATGCTACTCGTGGTATCCGACGGAAACATGCTGTCGAGAAGCGTTTGTCAGCGCGTGCCCCGTCCAGGCGGCGTTTACGCCTAGCTCATGCTAAACACACGCTCGCCTGCCAGTTTGACCTTAAGGGGAAGCTGTGCTGTGGGTACAGCTCCACACTCGGGGCTGGAGCCAAAACCAGGGGTGGACTGCACATTTTAGTTTTTCGCAGCGACAGCAGAGTGCGGGAACCCGAGAGAAGCCAGCGGCGCCCACAAGAAAGCCACTAAGCAGAGCCTCTTCGGACGCGCGTGCTGACCCAGACGAAATGGACCTCGCTCTTGCCCCTTTAAGCGGGCCCTGGGCTGTTTGTTCACCTGGCTGTGTTGTTGAGCTAAGGCTCTCTTCCCGTCTGGGCCAGATGTGTGGGCCATCCCTGCACGCCTCAGCGTTTTTCGGTTGTTTTGAGAGCACATCTGGAGCAAAGAGATGATTTCAAGGCCCTCAGGTCATGCCTAAGTGTTTGTTTCCTTTTCTTGAAGCTCCGCCCTCTTTCTCAGCGCAGACTTGCTCACTGTTTGCACGCGCTCCGTGCTTTAATTGTCTGCTTGCTCATTTGTCATCGTTTTCAGAAGTAGAGTGAAAATGTCCTTTCGAGCTTCAGTCTGGTTGCTCTGTTTGGAATGAATGAGTTTGTTTAGGCCCGTGGCTCCCAACCTGGAGTCCGTACCCCCCCGAAGGGAGTGGTGTAGATCACAGGGCATGTGCGAGGCTTTGTCAGCTCTGACGTTAAGTTGTCAAAATTTGATTTGCTCATGTAAAATAAAACCATAATAACACACTTGGGGGATTAATCAAACATCTGCACATAAAACCATTTGAAAAGATTTTTTTTTTTTTGGTCCTCACTCAAAAATAGTAGGCAGGGTGTCGCAATGGCTCAGTGGCTAATTCTCTTGCCTTGTGCATGTCTGCTGCCAGTCCCAAACCCAGATAAAAATTATTTATTAAAGGAGTGCATCTTACGGTAGTAACTGAGATCTGTTATAAACCTTTCGTTGTTTACCTTTCTCCTTACTTGCTTAGATGCCTGTTCACAGCAAAGCCAATGTTGGTAATTTAACACTGACAGTGTTAAGTTAACACTGACAGTGTTCACTTAGTTCCATACTCTGTGTCTAATTACTGCATCCAGCTTTGCTGTGCTGTAGGAAGTTCGCAACCGCTGTAATGAGCTCTGATCAGTGACATTTTTATCTCCAAACGGTCTGTCATGTCGGGAGATTGTTGCACGGCATTAATATTTACTCGTGTGTTTTGCAGATGCAGATTCTAGACAAGTTCCCGGTCGAGGCTGGGCAGAAAGATCCGAAGAAGCGCATCATTCCGTTTCTGCCTGGTAAGACGCCCACGCCACCACATGCTTGAATGGAAATAAGCAAGCTGGAGGCTGTTTGGAGTATGTCGATCACGTGTTTACTGCATGTACGCCGCAAGCAGCCTCAGAGTAAGCATATGGAGTTTGTGTGTAGAATTGCAGAGAGAGGGCATATCTGCCCACAATCCTTATTTAACCCCTTTGACAAAACTCTTTGTTCACCTGCATGAGGAATGAGGTGAGTGTTTCAGGTGGCATGTATGACACATGCATACTTTGCATGTCTATACCTGTTACACTAGTGGACACTCCTTGCACTTTAATCCAGTGGAATTACAGTAGATTAAAGAACAATGGATACAGACGAAGCTTCTGGATCTGAATATAAGGTCTCTCTTCTTGTCAGTAGGTGGTTCATTCCAGTCAGAGTAGCTGTTTGGTGTTTATTAAAAGGTATTTTTTTCCCATGATTTCCCAGGGGCTCAGGAGTTAGAGTAGACCCAGAACTCTGACCTTTGCATGGAGGTGACCGTCTCTGTCTTAATCTCTGCTCTGCCGGGCAAGTGATCTGTCATCTTTGAACACAGTCTTGGTCTGCATAGCGTTGTTTATTGTCACAGGAGGCAGATTGTCCGTCTTCCCATGGACCACATGCGCCGCGCTCGTTGGAGAGGAAACGCTCATTTTATCAGTGGTGTCTCGATCTTTCTCTACTTCCTCATCATCTCTCATGGCAAATAAACATTTTCCTTACAGCAGGCTGGTTCTGAATGATACTCTTATGCCCAAACGGATCTCTCTGTCCATCTCTGTTACCTCGTCTTTTTTGCCAGTCTTGATCCTGTTTTGTTGGGAAGGCTGGTATATAGAAATGAATAAAATTTCAATACATTGTGGATACAGAGAAACATGTACCTCGTCATTCGTTAACTTAAAAACGGAAACTTTGTACCAGTGTTGGAGTAATTTGACATTGGCGTTCAGCCAAACCAACTTGCCTGCGAAGGGTGGTCATGAACACATGATCACGGCGTGCCAAGTTCTGTTTGGCATTGGGGAGTTTGTGAGACGCCAGAGCAGACCTCTGACATCGATGTGAGGAGTTTGATATGTGTAGGCCAACAGCAAACAGAGGAACGTCCTCTGGATGTATGGAATGAAATTTCCCAGTCTGTGGTAATTTAATACAGATCTAATCCAGTGGAATTTATAGTACTGAATGTGCATTAATACGTTTGGGAAGCTGACCAAAGAAGCTAATAGATTTAATTTTCTTGTGATTACAAAAATTTCTGCAGGTGCTGACGTAGTCATTTTTTCTGGAATAAAGGGCTCTGGAAAATAAAAATAATTACAATCTGAACAAAAGATGTTTTTTTTTTTTTATGTTAAATTATAAAGCTGTGTCCCGTATGTGAAGCAAAGACTAAAAAGCCAGGTTTAAACCATTGTAACGCAGTGTGTAATGGAATATTTCTGTGCTGGTTTTTGTCCACTTATGTTCTTCCAACACAAACAGATGTAAAGGAAACAAAACCCTTTTTTGTCTGCCCATATTGAAGTTGAACGGCTGTCGAAAAAGATGGGATAAAATGTTTCCGTGGACATATTTGTTTGAGATGGTCGATCGTGCGTGGGACACGTTCTCGGCGTCGCCACCTGGGCTCTTACCTTAAATAATTTAAATGCGCAGCAGAGGCAAAACTACCAACGGTGGCAGTAAAACGTGACAGCCTTCCCATGGTTGTTTGCAAACCAGTGCTCCGCGGTTGATAAACGACGCTGCTAGACGTCGATTTACTCTTTATCATCGGTTCAAGGATGACCGGTACATACTTCTGTGAAGGGACGGTGACCTGTTTAGGAAAGGTTAAACCTGGTGTTGATAACCCAGCTACAACCTCTGAAAGTGGTGTGTAAAACAGTGTACGTATCAGGCAACTTTACCACAAGTTTGAGGTCTTTTTTTTATGAGGTTTTGATGATGTTGAAGATGAAGATAATTGTACAGATGTTTCTCATTGCGAGCTGACGTGCTGCGCTTTCGAATTGGTATATTTCATGCCCTTTATGTAATGTTAAGTGAAAATTTAGAATTGTTTTCCCTAAAGGGATGACAAGCATAAAAGTACATAAAGGGTCCTTTGCGTGTCATGTGTAAATAGATATTTGGTTGAGGCTTTTCCCTGGTTGTACGCCATAGACCGGACATGTGCCATCTGAACAATGTACTACACTTTACTGACATCTAGCGGTCAGTGTAGGAATGTGTAAAGTGGCAGGAAAATGGACCATTTATTGGGTAATAACTCTTTGCAGGTAATGCAATATAAACATCTTTTAACTCAAATTTTTCCCACGTTGCATTCTATTCTTTTAGTAATTTGCAAGTAATATTTACTTTTTAACACAATTTTTAACAATTTCTCTTGCAGGTAAAATCCTGTTCCGACGCAGTCACGTGAGGGATGTTGCCATGCGGAGGCTGCGGTTCATTGATGACTACTGCAGGGTGAGTACTTTATAAATATTCTATAATATAAATATAAAAAACTGAAACTCCCCTCAACAACGTTCCATTTGCAGGGTGGGTTGGGGAATCGCTCATAAAGTGACAGCTGGCGGTCGCCGAAGTGAAACTAATAAAATTATTGACGGACAGAATTGCTTTTCTCTGAACATCACTATCTGATTTAACCCAAGAGGATCTGATGTACACTGACCAGTGGGCTGCGGGTTAAGGCCGAGTGATTGACAGCAGTCCGTAGAGCCACTCTCCGTGCATTTCCTCATCGCTTTATTTCTCCCATCATGCTTTGCAGGTGCTCCAGGTTGCCTCGTCATTGGGCGGCTAAGTATTAGGAAGCCTCCAATCTGAGGCGGTTGTTTTAAATTGTGGTTGACTACAGAGAAGACTTGTGAATATGGTCTCCACACGTGTGTGACAGGGAGGTTTTTCTGAGACCTTTATCTGAACAAGTCCAGGCAGGCAGAACTACCTTATTTCCCACAGCATCCATTCAGTTCTGATTTGTGAACTGTCTGGAACTTAAATCAAGTCAACTGGACTTCCCCCCCCCGATAGTAATGTTTCACTATTTGTCCAAGTAGCTTCTTCAACCGAAATTGGTCAGGGACCCCATATCTATCCTCCAGGGTGGTTAACTCACTTGGATGGGCTCGTTGGCTGAACAATGGCAGAAAGTCTTTGGGATGTAAATGTCCTCACTCCTGCTCTGTGTAGGTAGTAGTGAAACGTTCTTATCTAGAAGAAAGAAAAAAAGTCCAGTTGACTTGATTCAACATCCAGACAGCTCTACCTGGATGATTTGAGATTCTTCATCAACATTTGATTTGTGAAACTTCTCCTTCTGCTAATGCTCATGTCACCACCACGACCATCTTTGATTTTGCACAGAAATATTTAGCAAGCCATGTTTGGGTCTGGGGATGAATGTGCGTTTGCCTGGAGAAGGACAGGGAAGGGACAGTTTCAAAGTAATTTGTCTTGCAATTGCTTCTCCGCGAACGCATCTGCAGTTTGTTTTAGAAATGCCAGAGACGGGGCTTCACACTGGTGGAGCGTCTCCTGTGTGGATACCTTCTGAGGAAACCAGCTCTGGCTTCCTTTAAGGAAATAAATATGGTTAGGTGGTGGGGGGTGCATTTAAGGCGAGAAGTATTGTTCAAAATAACACAACACGCTCTTTGGATGCCCGTGGAAGTGTTTTATTTGCCGGCTACGAAAAGAATGACTTTCTCTTACTAACGGTACTGGACTCTGGTTGTAAATATGAAAAATGGCTACATGCTTCCTGCTGTAGGGCCATTTGGTACTGATAAGTACTGATCACCAGCTAGTTTTGTTTAATCAACTGCAAAATGTCCACATGCATGAAGGACACGGGGAAAAAATGCATGCAAAAAAGTGTGTCTTACAGGGAGTGCTTAGTTTTGTGGTCTTGCTGAATGCGTACTCCTTATCCTGGAGGGCAAAGTTGAGACCCCCCTGCACTCCTGGCGGGGGTGTCTATGTTTTTGTCTGGATGCTGCAGCTCAGTCGCGTTCACAGTTCCGAGCTCGCGGATACCAGCAGAGTACCGCTGTCCACTTGCCGTGGCAACACGGCAGTAGAATGCACGTAAACGTAAAGATGCGGGTCACATAAACATTGTACAAGTCAAACAAAGTGGGCTGAAGGCTGCTGGAATAATGAAAGTTTTCACACACAACTAGAAATGCAACACAAGCAGTTAATATATAGGTTAATATTTTGATCTTTTGACTATTTACTAACTGTAATATTAAGCCTATGATCTCATGGAAGGAAGTCCCTGTAATATAAAGCTCTGTATATTATGATTAAAATATTGATTTTTTTATTATGACTACACTGTGTTACTTGGATTTATTGATCAGAATGAACCACTGTCTTGTTGCAAGAGTTTATAGAAGGAACTCGCATTCTTGCTTCAAACAGATTGTGTTTGTAAGCGTATATACAATATCATTTTCAGGCTACATGGCCTGCTAAATTCTGTTTTGTGTTATTTACAGAAGTGTATTTCTTGTTTAGAGAAGGTCAGTAGTGGCACCTTATGTTTCCCTGACCTCTTTTTCCTTTGATCCCCCCCCCCATTTCTCCAGGCTCTAGTGAGATTGCCTCCCCAGATCTCCCAGAGCGATGAGGTGCTGAGATTCTTCGAAACCAGGGAGGATGACCTCAACCCCCCCAAAGAGTGAGTGTCGCATTCACGTGGCCGTCGATAAACACCAAAACAAACGGACGAAACGAGTATGCAAACATAAAACGCGCGGACGTCGCTCTGTCGCCTACAAGAAGAGTAAAAGCAAGTCGGTCACAGACGACGAGGTCTGAACCTGAGGCATGAACGATCTTTACAAGACATCGTTGAACCAGTGCACGTGCGGTAATTCCCAGTCCACTCCGTGGATTGCCCAGTGTCTATAGATTTTTCTTCCCGTCGTCTTGCTAGCGTCCTGGGACACGAGAAAGATCTGTGGACAATTTAGACTTTAAGGAGGGGCTACAGGGCAGCTCTCTGCTTCACTCAGGAGGTCTTATATATTAACCTTACCTATCTGGGACTGGGCTTTCGTGAACGCGTCCTTGAGTGATCACTTAAGCCGCGCAGGTGCACCGTATATATAATCACAGTAAACTTCACATCCCTCTGCATTCTGCCGTAAATAGTATTGACTGCCTGTTTGAGGCTTTCTGATCCTTCAAACGCGTCGGAGGGGGTGAAAATTGAAGCCGGTGCTCAAATTCAGCTGTTTCACACTTGACTTCGCGGCTTTGCCGACTTATTAAAGAACTGAAGTGAGGAGAACGGTCTGATTCAGTACCACTTGGGGAAGAAATATTTTCACTCTCCTCAGTCGTTATTTAGGAACGATGGACTTTAAAACATTGTTTTGATTGGTGGTGTTTATTTAGAATAATTTAGTAGAAGTGTTTGACAAAGGCAAGTGTACAAGTAAAATTAATTTTACTGAAAAATTACAACTGCAAGAAGTTTTAGATTGAATAGGTTATCCATGGGTAAAATGATAAACTGTGACTTCTTATTATTATTATTATTATTATTACTGGATTTGGCTTTTTCATTTGGAGCAGTCAGTAAAACGCTGTGCTTTCTCAGTTGGCTCAGCTTTTAACTGAGGGGAAAGATATCTTTTGTCTTCCTAGTGGAGGGCTTACTGTCACATGACCACGCTTTTCTTACCCGATGATGTACAACCAGACAAGAAGGTGCATCATTCGCTGTAATCTCCAGAAAAATCGGGCAGGTCGGGAAACGTCATTGTTCTGCATGCAGTAGAAGATTGTCTCGCTCTTGTAATAAATCAATTTCTGGCCTCCCTGTGAGGTTCTCGTCTAACAGGTAGTGACTTTGATATACGCACACCTTTTTTCATGCTCTGAATGAATTTTTATGGAAGCGGTATTCATTACGCCTCTAGGCATATTGAATAAGTTAGAGTTTCTTGTGTCCTCAAAAGTGGTTCATCTATTTGGGTCATCAAATGTGTGTTTTCGAAAGAAGATCTATTGCAAAGACAACATAAAAAGACCAAGAGCAATGGACGCTGTCTGTAATTTTTTGGCTTCTTTAGGGTAATGATTTTTATCTTTTGTTAAAGATTTTGTTTTTGTTTTTTTTTTTTTTTTTTTTTTTTTTTTTTTTTTTTTTAAAATTTTATATTTTTTTTTTTTTTTTTTTTTTTTTTTTATATTTTTTTTTTTTTTTTTTTTTTTTTTTTTTTTTTTTTTTTTTTTTTTTTTTTTTTTTTTTTTTTTTTTTTTTTTTACCCTTTAATAGTTGATTATTGGCTTTTAAAGATGTATTGTTGTATAAATGACTTGGTCCCCCTGGGTTTCTTGTCTCCAAAGAACTGAAGGCATAGAATTTGAAGCCTGCTGCAA
Organism: Chitala chitala; assembly: GCA_025773905.1. NCBI lineage: Eukaryota > Metazoa > Chordata > Actinopteri > Osteoglossiformes > Notopteridae > Chitala > Chitala chitala. The sequence goes on from JABJVR010027774.1 coordinate 17,659, forward strand.
ATGAAGGCATTTAAATGTTTTTTAAAGCTTTTTTGCTGTTTTAATTAACATAAAAATACTGTTGTCATGGTAGAAATTAGATCATTGTATTAAAACTGAATTGCGTTTACCCAGGAAGGTTGACAGTACTTAATATATTGTCTCTTGAGGGTCTCGTGAGGGTTATGTAATGCTTCTGAAATAGTTTCCATGGTTTTTTTCCTTTAAGCCTTGCTGTGAATAGTGCCCTTTCTCACACTGCACGTTTCCTTTGTGTGTTGGTGAAATTAATTTCCCTCACTCTAAGGGGTCCAGAGTGCCCTCTAGTGTCCACTTTGTAAAATGCATAGATTTAACCAGCAACACCTCTATATATAGTTGTGTAGAACTAATTCAGCTGTCCATTAAGAACTGATACAAGCTTATAAACAGAAACCACTGTGCCCCCCCATCAAATGATTGGTTCACAGTTAGTAAACTGGAAATGAAAACATGGAATTCCCTACAGCAGACTCATTGGTAATGGATCGGCCTTATATGGAAATCTTGTACATAAAAAAAGCAATTCCAGGGAATTGCACTGCATTTCGTTTTAGAAGAAAGTCAGTTTACAGCAAGAACCAAAATATTGTGTATTTTCTCATATCAAAGATTTTAATTGCTTAGATGTTTTCCTCCAAAATTAAAAGTACTCATTTGCTTAGCATTCTAATCAACTAAGCCCTCTTCTATGGTACAAGAGCTAAACCCTTCACTGATTTGAAAGGCTTGACGATCTAAGATGCAATCCTCAGTCCTTACCTACTAGGCCTTTAGCTGCCTCTGCCAACCCCGAAGTTTTCATCCAAAATGACATCTACTCATTTACCTTGCATTGTAATCAACTGAGTCCTCCTATATGGTCCAAGAGCATAACCCTCCATTGATTTGAAAGGGATTGAGGCTGCCGAGCCGAGCAAAACGCGTATCTTTGTGTGCAGCTGCGTTAAAGTGAACGACAGGTGAAACAGGACTAATGAAGTGTGGAGACGAAGCTAAGAAAATGCTTGAAACACGTAAAAATAGCAGCAAGTCAGCCATGTTGTCTTGTTCTTCAGAACTTTCTGTCAGTTCTACACATCTTTGGGCTGCACCCTTCAGCTGCAGAAGATGGTGTGTGACTAACACGTCTCAAAATATCAGATATGGATATGAAGGACCTGTGAAGACTTGAGTTTCTTGGAACATTCTTCTTGGTGACAGATCTGAGGTCTGAGGTGTAACTGATATGGCGCTAAAACTGAACTGACCGCGTGTCCTTGGAAGTAACCTCTATGAAACCATACCACAGGCACCTCGGTTAACTTTCTTGTACATTAATTGATTTCGCATTTGAACGCATGGAATTTGATGCATTTACAATATTGTACTGTAGTTTTTTTCTATATACACATTGTGTTTAAAATAGCATTTGAACTGCATTTTATTTCACTTTTATTTTATGTATTGGTTTTGGTTGACTGTAACAGTTGTGATATTAAAGGCTAGACTGCAGTTGAAAACCTTTAGGCAATATCAAAAATACAGACCAGAAAGGTTTTGCTGGTTTGAACGGGCACATAAACTTAAAAAAAAGTGTGATGACTTAAAAAGCATTTTATCTAAGATTCGAAGAAAACAATTCGAAGAGTTTGAGTGTTTTACTTTTCCTTAGCGACCCCTGTGGCTACATTTGGGGAAGAGATGTTGCCCAGTATTGTTGTACACATGGTTACCGTTGGAAAATACCTCTATTTAGCCAAAGGCTTGAAAACTGAAAACAGGGAAAAGCAGTCATTTGGTTTTTTTGTCCTGGGACATTTACAGCAGGGTAACAGAAGCGGTCCGAAGGTAGACGCGTCTCACGACAGGGTAACGGAAGCGGTCCGAAAGTAGATGCGTCTCACGACAGGGTAACGGAAGTGGTCCGAAAGTAGACGCGTCTCACGACAGGGTAACGGAAGCGGTCCGAAGAGGAATTTGCTTGATGGCAGTGTCCCAGGATGGGTACTTCATAATTTTTGTGCTTTTATTAGGTTCAGAGCACAGAACCAACAGAGTGCTTCTGTCATGATAAATGAGACAGAGGCTGCCTTTCAGACCCCAAAATAGCAAACTCTGCCCAACACGTGTCCTCATTTCTGAAGGCCCGGAATAAAATTCAGGAGGTGAAAGACACTTTGTCGGAACACCATTAATGGAGAAAAGCTATATCCTAAATAAAAAGAGAAATTTAATTTACCATCGACTCTTTCTATTTAGCTGCTTCACACAATGTTTAATGTACAAAACAACGACTGAGAAATTGATATTCTAACAGTAACCCAATAATGAACTTGACTTTATGTGTACAAATATGTTTATCTGGGTATAAACACCTTGATGGGTTGGCACCTTATCGGGGATGCCCCATGTTTAGTGCCCTGTGTTGCCATGGGATTGGCACCAGTCCACCTGTCCCCGGCAAAGGGCCAGTGGCTGGATAATGGTGGATGGGTGGATATAAACAGTAAAACAAATTTGGAATCAGCTGGGTAGAATGCATTAGTTATGCTAAACACTACATTACCCAGAATTAAGGTTAATGTTCCATCAGGATTTTGTAACGGGGAGCAGAATAAACACTGCTTCTTCTCGCAGTGCAAGCTGAAATGTGTTTTATTGAATGTACGTCTACTGCATATTGCTGAAGTGAGTTGTTAATTACAAAAAAAAAAAAAAATTGCAGGTATTGGTAGAGTGCCTCTCCTGTAAAACTACCTTGGATGTCCATGGGATTTATGTCTGAAAGTACTGAAGTGCAGACCGCTAACATACAAGGACTAAAAACTTAACAAAATAAAAGAATACTACCACCATTGTTCGGGACCGCAGAACCACATTTTGTTTTTCAGCAAATCCATTTTTGCCCAACCCCCCACCCCACTCCACCGAAACTACCTTCAGTATGATCCTTGCGGATGTGTCCAGTGTAACATCTTGTCTAATCTGTAGCTACTCTGCGTTTGTTCTCGCCACACAAAGGTCAACTTGTTCTGTGTCCTCTGTGGAGAAAGGGCTTGGTTTGCACACCGCCGGCTGTGGCTTCATTGGCCGCGCAGTTATGAAGGAGGAATTCTGGGCTGCTGGGCTGGCTGGGGGTTCTGGTGCGGACGAGCTCAGAAGCGTGCTTAGTCTGGGGCCAGGCCGAACACCCCTGCAAAGTGAGTCCCCCCGCATTCACTTGTTTATTTGTACAGGAACACTCGTGTCCCTCATCACTTGAGTAAGGGATCCTTCTTTAGTCCAAGGACAGTTATCCTCCATCGGATAATTAAAATTACCCTCCTGTCTTTCGTATAAGCAGTTATTGCCAATGTTGTTACACTGGTGGGAATAGTGGAAATGTTTTCCCAGATCCTGAGTTTAGGCAGGGTCTCCACAAGCCTTGTGGGGTGGGGGGGCAAAGGGGCTCTCAGAGTGTGGATGCACAAGGCCCAGAATTTAGTACTGTGCCCCTGCTTATTGTAATTCCTGTTTTACTTCCTTTTCTGTCATTTAGCTGGTTTACAGGTTAGGACTGATGTTCTTTTAAATTTCTGCCCTAAAGGTCCTGTGTAGTGCTGTGTTTTTGGTTTTTTTTTTATATCACTGGAGAACCTCTGAGCTATTTTCTGTCCTTAAATGGGCTGTATAGTACATCTCATGTGAACCGGTCAGATTATCGGGATGGTGCTCACTGGGGTCTGAAGCAAGATTGTTAGTGTATAGCATTCCCCCAGGTCCCTACTGTGTTCTTACCTTCACTTTTCTTCAGTTCTTTCTCCCTTTACCTACAGACTGCAGCAAAGACTACAGGGGACTTTAATGCTGTTCTGTACATGCACACGTCCAGCATCAAATGGTGGGTGTTCACTACCCCCAGTGAAGAAGACCAACACAGACCCTAAACTGTGGATTGGGTTCCTTGATGACTCAGGAATATTTCCTTCATAACATGTCAGCTGTCTCTCGTGTCTGGTTTTTAACCAGTGTTATTACTGGCCTTGACATTTGTTAATAAACAGCCTGGTGGAACCTGAAGTCTTTCCACAGGATTTTGTAGTTGTTTTTATGTAGGCAAACGTATTGGAGTATTTCCTGACTGAGCTTCTGCTTCTTCGTGGAATTCTTCTGCTCAGTCGTTCTAGAAGCTGTGTGTCAGTCCGTTGACGACACTAAACAATTGTTATGGTATGTTTGCTCTTCTCAGATGCTGTTTTGGAGATCAGATGTGTTGAAGTAATCTTGGTTTTACTATGTGGCTGAACGAATGTGCCAGGTTGGGGGGGGGGACATTGATTTTAACGATGAATGATATTGTGAAATATCTAGGAATTTAGTCGTTTTTCAAAACAACCTTGTTTTTCAAGACCAGAAAGTCTTGCATCATTTCACTTTGCGATGTTCCGTCGCGAATACAATGTTTTCACGTTTTTCAACACGCGGCCAACAGAGGGAGCTGTTGATCCCTGAGAGAGAAATTGCTGCCTGAGATGTCATAGGCGTCAGATTGCTAGCTGTTTGTTGGGACGCAGTGGACAAGGATTTTCCATAAAGATCGCTCCAATGTCTGGACTTTATCTCTTCTAGTATCTTCATACATTTAAGGCTGTATGCCTTTTCATTTGGTCCCAGGTTCTGCAGCGTTAAATTCCAAGTATTTCTAATGCATTCAGACATTTTTTCCACCTCTACCTCCCACCCCACCCCACGGCATTGGCTATAATAGAATGGATGAAGCCACATCAAGTCAGCAGCTGTAGCTGTTGAGTGCTCTCAGAAAGCCAGCTGGTCTTGCCCACTTTGTTCCATGCAGAAGTGCATTTCAGAAGAGTCTTTCCCCCTTTGCATATAAATTCTGGCATTTTTTCAAACTGAGAAGGGGGCTGCTGATTGCACACCAGATTACTGGATTCTAAGAATAAGGGTTGTAGTTTAGGAGTGACGCTGATCCTTCTCAATGACTTTTTGGGTTTTGAAATTTGGCGTGGTGCATGTTTTCAAAGACTGGCTGACACTTTCCAGTACTGGTGCTGAGAAGCTGTCAGCCTTGACACAAGTTGTCAGTCTTTGTAAGTGAGGAAACGCCTTATACAGCAATGACTTCAGACTTTTCGTCTTAAGTGCTACAGCCTGAGAGACGGGGCAACAAAACCAGAAACGCGTTTCGTTGTAGTGGGATTTATTTAAGAGGCATTGGTACTAAATGTTATGTTATTTTCTGGGTATAACATATGTCTTCATGCAACATATGTTTTAAATCTATAGTTTGTTTATTGAAAACAGTTATGTCATTGAAACGTTTAAAATTTGAACATGACTGACAGCATGCCTTGGACAACAACTTCCATCTGTCTATGGACGTGTTCTTATGGTGAACATCTTCCAGTGACAAATGGTGTTATTTGTATGAACTGTATGTGTAAGAGCTCTTTTTGCTGTGTAAATAATGTTTCATTTATGGGCCTAATGCTTTCAGTATTCTGCATATCCGTTGTACTCTTGGTTGACTTAAACAGACTAATTAGCCCGTAAATTTTGTTGACCGCTCCTTTTCCATTAAGGAACGTTTTGGAGATTGCTTCCTCCGTTTATTATGCTAATGCACAATCGGTTTGTCTGCGTGGTGCCCTTTGACCTTTGACCCGCAGAGGTGCTGAGATGCACGAGTGTGGGAGAGTGGTTTGCCAGCTTTGAGGAGATGCTTTCGTGGTCTTCTCAGCCCTGATCCAACCCCAGTGTAAATAAGCAGCCTTTTAGAAGATTGGAAACAACGGAGGTTCTGGCCTCCCTGTGGTTGAGGTGGTAGAGGACTGGGGGGGGGGGGGGGAGAATGTGAGCTACACTGAGTCACAGCAGGGGTTGTTGCAGAGGTTAAGCACAGCCTGGCTCTGGAAAAAATTAATCAAGATAAGTGTGTGCTCCTCCGCTTCATGGACTCGTCGAATGAGAAACTCTCATTAGCATGAGGCCTTTGTGCCCTTGCTGCATGGGTTGGGAAGCCCCGTCTTTAAGATTTGTTTTCGCCCAATAGATGACGGGTATGGGAATGAGTTACTATTAAGCCGTGGGATTTGATCAGCAGTGCTCATTATGTATTTAAATTGTTCCTTGTATGTTACTTCAGCCTTGCTGCTTTGCATTCCTCGTTGTGGGCAAGGACTGAATGTGCAAATTTTTGTGAAAATTCAGTCTTTTATCTTGGGGAAAACTGCCCGGTTATGCAGAGAAATGAGATTATTAACACTGTGCATGTAAAATGCAGTAGGGATAGATCTCTTGGCAATACACTTTTTACTTGGTTGGATTCTGTCAGCATTCAATAACCACTTACCCAATTAGGGCAGGGTCTGTTCTGGGAAGTGTAATTGATAAAACAGGATACACTGAGGATTGTACTGCATAGTTTAAGGAAAATTACAGTATTTGCGTAGCCTGCGTACGACCTGCACACGTGGAAAACGTCTTTGGATATTCATATATGCTGTTTTGATCTCACTGCTATCAGAGTTAGTAAATAATGCCATTTATGAAGCTGCGGGATCTTTGTCATTACCTGGTTTTGATATTTCAATTTTTTAAATATATTTTTAAGAAAATATTTTTAGTCTGAGCCCATGTTAAAGGAATAATGCTCATCACGAACATTAAAAGCTAATTTGATCGTTCTGACAGGAGAAGTGTAGATGACTGGAGCTTTGTAGGTACCCTGGAAACTAAGTCTCAGAACTGTTGGAGAACCTGAAGAATTTGAAAGCAGATTAAGGATGGATGATCAAGTGTTACCTTGTTATACCATATTACATTACAGTCCTTCACATGGCTGTCAGACTGTGAGACAGGCTGTTTTCAAACAGGATTTGAAAGATGTTCAGTATGGGTTGGTGGGTGAGGCTAGAATTTGTGACTATGGGTGACCTTCTCACACAGGGCTGACTACCAGCTCCAGGTTGAGCGCTGCTGTCATCCTTGTGGGCACAGAGAGGCATAACGTGTCATTTCATGGCGGCGTCTCAGTTCTCGTGTACAGTTCTGACTAAGGACAGTCACCCAAGTGGGGTTGACACGTGTTCCAATAATAGAAAGGATGATGTTGTGACGTACAAACCGATGGCCATTTCACCTTCATCTGATACAGGAGGACACCAGCTAAACCTGAAGAAGTTGTCCAGAATGGTGTGCAGAACTTCAGTGTGTTTGACACTGAAAGTGTTTCCTCTTGACAGACTGTCCGCTTTGACCAAAATGGATTCCAAATTTTCTGCTTTATATGTGGCTGTTTGGATATTGATTGGTTCTGGTTGTGTCCATTGTGTATCAGTGGTTGGTTGAGAATGGATCCGTTCTGGTTTTGTGTGGTTGTGTCAAATTACGTAAAGTGCTTCCTTTACAACAGCTTACAGCTCTGCAGAAAAGTACCCTGTTAATGGTTATCCCTGAAATACCATGACCTAGGAGGCACCCCCTTCTAAATATTTTACAGTACCTGAATGCCCCCCCTTGTCCAGGCCAGCACTTTGCTTGCATATCTCTCTTTATAAGACATAGGATCTCAGCTCATGCGCCTCCAGGGAAGAGTATTATTTCAGCCCCGGAGAGACACGGGTGGTTCGTGAGCCTGACTCGGCCCAGGCGTCCGGCCCAAATTCCCAAAAGCACAGTAATGCATCTCAAATGCCTCACCAGTGAAGCTGCTTAGCGGCCAAATAGCAACACTCCCGCCCCGCCTTGCTCCAGACCTGGCTTGGAGACCCGTCGGCAAATCCGAGTTTCTAATTTGGCCCCGTTTATCCAGGGATGTTTTCATTTCACTTACGGCTGTAAGAAACCTGACGACCTCCCCGAGTCTGAACAGATGACTAGAAAATGTGAGTTCACATGTTGTTTTTAAACTTACTTAAATTTTTTTATGTTGAATTACATGTACAAAGAGGTGTCATTTTTAAATTGCATAGTCAGTGCTTGGTAATATAAATCTTCTATAACAAGGGAAGCACAGAATGCTAAAGATAAGTCTATGTGTTGGATGTCTTCCCTTCTGCCCATGTGTTCATTGAGGTAACTCCTTATGCATTCAGAGTGACCGTGATCTGGAGTATGAGTTTGGAGGAGGGCTGTAGGCTGGGTTCTGGACTGTGGGATGTTTTCCAGACTGTGGGCCTTGTTCTGAACTCTAAGGCATATCCTAGACCTTGCGGCATGTTTTGGAATGCGGGGTGTATCCCAGATCGAGGGCCAGGTTCTGGACAATGGGGTGTGTTTCAGGCCATGGGGTATACATTCTGTAGCAGATACTAGTCTGCTGAAAACCAGTGAAGTGCACAGATTGGGTTGCAGTCCTGTGTGTGTGTGGTTTGTGAGAGAGAGGGCGAGAGAGAGGGTGCCACTTGTGGAGTTTTAGAAATAAACAGCACCATGATGTGTGTTTAACTGAACTAAAGTTATTAAAGCTACCGTTTTGGGTATACATTGGGCATAATGAAAGGAAGTAGTGACCAGAGTATGGTGTGTGTGTGTGTGTGTGTGTGTGTGTGTGTTTTTTCCTCAACTTACACTGTATATCAGCCAAAATGGTCTGACTAATAAAGACCAACTTCTGTTTCTTGCCTGTAGTAATGCTGCCCCACCGATAGGCTGCTGTTGTGATGTACGAACGGGGCGGAGAATCATGGATGCTCATGTGAGCGTCATATTCTGGAGCAGTGGCTCTCTGAGTGTGGCCTCTGGACCCCAGGGTGATCTTTTTTAGTCTGCCCCGTTTAGGGCAAAGAGAAGAATGTTGCATCAGTACAGAATATTTTAAATGTATGCAACAATAGGAAGTGTACTGTACCCGTGATGAGGTTATCCACTGCATGTGGGATTTAGCTTAACTGGACTGTAGACCATACAAATTTTGAGACCGCTGTTCTTAGGTTAACGCCTATCATCATGAAATCACTTTGAGGGGAAAATACTTTGAAGGATGCCACTAAAAATGAATGTATATTGAAGCTCTGCTACTAATAATATTAAACTTTATTCCAGATGTTAAATCGCTTCAGTGACTTGACCCAGTTTACTACATATGTTGATTATACCTTTAACCTTCTGGTTTTAATACCGACGATAGGAATCTGGAATCGATGAGATACATTGTAAACTGTGACCAAGTTCTTGCTGACTTTGAGTGTGGAGTGCTTTGTGATTGAGTTTAGAAGGAGAACTCAGTTCGGGGTACATGTGTTCCAACAAAGAGCAGGCGTCTGCAGATTCCGAACGTCTTCAGAAATGGTAACAAGGACAAACAGCCTTGTGGCCTGCCAGAACTCTACTGGATTTTTTTCCCCATGATATACTTTCAGATGCCCGAGATGGAATTCAGAGATGGCTGGATTTTTTTTTTTTTTTTTTTTTTCCTCCCAGTTTTTGAGGGTCGTCTTTAGTCTGAGGCTCGGGGTAAAGGCGCTGCCCCGGGCATCATTGAATCTTGTAGGGGACACAATGGAACCCATTCTGGCGTTTCTCGAATGATCTCACTGAGACGGTCAGAATGGTCACATTCAACTTTAACACTGTCCACAATGGGTGAGATTGACGGCAAACAAGGAGCTGGTGGGCAGGAGGCCAGGGAGTCCATGGTGAAGCAGGCATTCATGTTGTGGACAGGATTGAGAACCTGAACGCACGGGATGGTGCTCAGGCTGGTTAGGGGAATGACGGTGAGACAAGGTGGTGTGTGTTTGTAGAAGGGGGTGGTTGAGTAGGCATTAAAGACAGTGTTACACAGTTATCCTATGGCGGTGGGCTCAGATATATTTTTTTGTTTTATCTTTACGTGTCTGGGCACTGGAGCTCACTTGAAGCGTGCGTAAGACCTGTTGTAAATTCAGTTCTTTCATGTTGCTGTTGAAGTCATACCTACCTGTTCTTTACCACAAAAATATTTTACGGTTCTGAGGTCGTACCGTTATTTCACCACAGAACCTCTTGTTGGTGCATTGTTCTCCATGCCTTGGCCTGTAGGATGAGGCTTGCCCTGACCTTGTGGTAAGCTCAGAGAGGGAAGATGGGTTACACTCAGAGATGCCTGCAGCTGTACTGGATGTTTGCAGCTGATGACCCAGTAAATTGAAATAACTGCGTTTGACTTAATTCCTGACATGTAAGGGCCAAATCAGATCTGTCGTCTGTGGCTTGTAGCATTAAACAGGTTTTTGTCATTAGGGTTGCCTTTACTCTTCAGTTATTTTATTACTCTGATGACGAAAGTGTTGTGCGCTGATCGCTGACTCACAATCGGCCGTTTTCGTAATGGAAGCGCATGCCAGCTTTACACAGGATCTCTGTCTTCCTTTTCTGTTGGTTTGCTTTCAAGCATGTTTTCTTGGAAGAATTATACTGCTGGTTGAAGGAATAATCTCATGGTTAATGTTGTACTGAAAAAATAGCACCTCAAGTGTCATTTCAGTGATGTCTTTTTCTGTGAACAGCAGACTGTTCTCATGTACTTAAGCAGTCCTGTCCTTGCCTTCACAAGTCACTGAACTCTCCCAGAGCACAGACCAAACGCCTTTGTTTTCAACGTCCTTGGCAGTAATTTCTTCAGAACACAGTGGCAGAACATGTGACATGATTGTGGCTGGTGTGATGTGGTGTAGATTGATGCGACGTCATTTTTACGTGATGTAGCGGAGCCGCTGACTTCGCCCTGGCCCTACGTGGGAGACTTGGTCTTCAGGATGTGCAGGATGAGGACTTGCTTTTGGAAGCACGTTCAACCTCTCGGCCGGGGCTATAAATAGCGCAGCGCCGGACGGCTCACCGTTTTGCCTCTCTCATCACTTTGCTTGTCTTTTGTGCACGTTTCTTGTAGCTCTCTGCTATCTCTTGGACTGACCGACATTGGTGTACACGTAAATAAAGCCCAGGAGTGCAAGCCACTGCCTGTTCCTGTCTGCTGTCCAGGTCCTTCTAGCTAACGGTGTAATCCAATAAAACCCCATCAAGCGTGAAGCCTTTAACTGGTTCCCTGCCCAGGCTAAGGAGACGCAAAGAGGTGGTGGTTTTTTTAAGTGACAGAGCCCAGGCAGAAAGGGGTGGGGTGGAAAGGGGGGGGGTGGTTATGGTGTTACAGCTCTGTTTTGTCACATGATTTCGTAGCGTTTCTTACAGTAGCAGCAGTTAGCTCACGATCTCTCTTTCGCTGTCTCCATCCCTCCCTCCCTCCCTGTTTTTCTGTCTCTCTCTGACACACGCGCCGTGCACACACTCGCACGCTGTGACAGCTATGCTGCCCTTCTGTCCGTGTCTCCGCTGAGTGCAGGCGGTGTCAGAGGCTTTCCAGTGAGGGCTTGACGTGACGGCGGCCCTGGATGGGTCCGAGGCTAATCATGTCTGTCTGTTCTTGTTTCTTTTTCAGGGACTATGGAGGCTCGAAACGCAGGTCAGGTAAGAGAACTGCCCTTGTTTACTGCAAACTTTTCCCTTTTTTCCCTCAACTTGTTGCGTTTGCCCTCTCTCTGTTGCAAGAGCATGTTTTAACAGCATATATGTGAGAAATTGAAATGTTGCTAAGCTAATGTGTGTGTGTGTGTGTGTGTGTGTGTGTGTGTGTTTGAATCTGATGCACGATATTGAGGCGGTGCAGGGTCCTGTGTTTGTTAATGGACAAGCACGGCTGCATTTTGTTACCGCGGGATGTTGCTTTAATGTGTGCAGGGAGCCCTAGGGCAGATGGCGTTCCATTCCTCAGACACGGTTTCCCTGCCCCAACAGAAGGGCTGGAGCAGTTATGCAAGCTCCACGTTTTGCTTGAAAGCCCTTAATATTGCTCATAAAAAGTATGTTGCGTGATTGACAGTGCAGTCACAGCTGGATGAGGAGCTGGTATCTTTCCACTGTAGATCTGCCATCGGGACAGGCTGCTTAGCATGTTAACTGTGTGCAGACTGCATGTATGTGGGTGTGGGTTTGTGTGTATCTATCTGCAGACATGGAGCTCTGCAGGAGTCACCTGTGGTCTGTTAATAGGAAAACAAATCGGCTCAGCTGGATGTCAAAACTTGTAACGTTTAGGGAGACTCCTATGCTTTGTCAAATGATGATTTTTACATCTTCACAAGTAACAATTATCTCACATCCATCACAAGTGAGGTGAAGTGTTATTTGCTCTGCAAAGGGACACTTCTTATTTTTTAATTGCAAATACTCTTTACAATGTTTTGTCTAAGTAGGCAGGACAGTAAACAGCATTACAGTTGTTTAACAGTTGTAGGCCTAACGTTTATAAATTTTGCCCTAACTGAAATTGGTTACCTAAAACATGAACTCTACACTGGTTTCCATGGAGATGGCTTCAGTGGTTTCTTCTCTTGAACTGTCAACATATTTTTCAAGTGCTTAGCTGTTTTTTTTTTTTTTTTTTTAAACTCTGCACAGGTAGCGTTTTGTCATGTTTACGCTACGTTCAATGACTAAGTATATTACTGTGGATAAAATTAACTGCATTTATGGACTTTGACTGGATTTTGCCTGACAGTCTCTGTTCCTGTTCATTTTCCAATAGTAAAACCAAGCCTCTGAAGTTGAATGCACAGAAGTTAGCTTTTGACCGTTCCTACTGAAAAACCCTTGACATAGTGTCAATATTTACATTAGCTGGTGCCAGTACTTTGAAGGTAAATTCTAGAGAACTAAAAGGCTACTCAAATGGGATAATTGTTTACTGTTGTACGTTTGCGGAGTGCTTTTACTCAGAGGTAAACTGTAAACTGTTTTGTCGGACACTTCCCTCATCGTTGATTCAGAACTTGTTTAATGTTTTGAGCGTTTAAGCTGCTGCAAGGGTAATGATGGCTATAGCGTATTGCCTTTATTTATGCATTTTAGACAATAATGTGTGTGTGTGTGTGTGTGTGTGTGTGTGTGTGTCTGTCACCACATGAAGTCAGAGGATACTCACTTTCTTTGATATCTTGTAACTAGTTACTATAGGTCATGATTAGGATAAAGTATTTTAGTCTAGCCTGGGTTTGAGGATTAGATGTCCACAGACCTATCGAGTTTCTCTGTAACCAACAGTAATTGCCGACTGCCAGACAGGAGACAGCAAACAGACATGGACTCCATTAATTTACGGTTGAGAAAGACAAGAAGGATAAATATTTTTAAACCAGTTGATAAGTGACTGTAAATTTAAACATGTATGGGCTGTTTTTGGCTATTTCTGTGCCCCAAGCGATAAAATACGTTATCAACACGTGTTTTTTTTTTTTTTTTTTTAATACAAAGGCATTTGTATGTGATACATTATTGAGTCTTTGAGTTATTTGTTTATATATGTATTTAAAATGGTTTTGTTTTTCCTCTTTGGGTGCCCTGCCAGCAGATGGCGCTCGAGGCAGTTGCCTAGATTGTCTATGACTACAAACATGGCTCAGTGGTAGAATTTTTGCCTGTCAGCTTCTGCTCAGTGAAATCAATTCCCAAGCCACATGTAAACACCTTTTCATGTCTCTGACCACCTGAGGTAGGTGGGAAATCCTTCTCTTTTGTCTCACATTACTGCTGTTGTTGCCAGAATTTAAGTAAGCTAATGTAACCTAGCCTCTCGGTCCCAGACGTTTGCTTTAACGAGCAGCTAAACAGTCATTATATTGAAAGTGTGTCACTGTCACTCTCAGTGGAGGGCAGTATTGGTTCAGTGATCCCAAGAATTTTGCTTTGTTCTGTAGATGGAATGTTTTGTGGAAGTTTTTGAAGAGGTGTGTCCTCGATACAGTTTAAACACTTGTCCTCTGGGAGGCCTTTGGCTGTTCCAAAGTACTCTGTGCCATACATCGTCGATAGGACGTGTGAACCTATACCACCCTGGCGCTTTTTCTCGGCCGCCGCAGTTGTTCCCTAGACGCCAGGAGAGTGACTTCGTGTTCTAGGGCAAGGACAACAGCAATGCACAACTAACTCCTAAAACGCAGAGAACCCTAAAGAGAAACTAATGGTTCTGTTCCTCTCTAAAGAACAGCACATGCAGATTTTGCCCCATCATACCACAAAAAAACAGCCCAACCAATCACAGTACACAGGTTCCAGAAATTGATGACATAATAAATCAAAGACCAAATTAAACATACGGTTAACTTTTTGAACGGTGTTTTATTGTGAGGAATGAATGTAACATCCTAACAGCCTGTGTTTATTATTAATTGACACCTATCTGAAGTCTGATGTAAGCTGTTGTAATTATTAATTATAATAATTATTAATTGATGATGATGATGATAAGTTTGGCGGTATGGTGGCTTGGTGCTTAGCACCGTCGCTTCACACTTCCAGGCCTGGGGTTCAATTCCCACCTTGGGTCTGTGTGCGTGGAGTTTGCATGTTCTCCCTGTGCTTGGTGGGTTTTCTCCAGGTTCTCCGGTTTCCTCCCACAGTCCAAAGACATGCAGGTTACGTTGTTTCCAAATTTCCCCATAGTGTGTGCTTGGGTGTGTGTGTGTGCCCTGCGGTGGGTTGGCGCCCCGCCCTGGGTGTCCCCTGCCCTGAGCCCTATGTGTTCTGGGATGGGCTCCAGGCTTCCCTGCGACCCTTAACGAGTTGAAGCGGTATAGAAGATCAATGAATGAATAATAAGCTCTCTAATAAAGGATTCTGTGACCTTTTTACAAAACGTAAATTGCAGCAACTTTTCCGTGTCTGAGCTGTTGGGCTGTTTGCAATGCCAAAGGGACTTAACCTGAATTTATACTGGGTTTGAAAGTGCACACAGTGTGGAAGGATGTTTGGGCTAGAGTGGATACAGAGCACCTCATCCCTGTGTTTGGAGGTGGTGCGCACGTCGCTTGAAAAGTAACGTGACAGTTCTGCTGTACTTTGTAATATCTTTGTTTTTAAACCAGCATACCGTAATGTTTGGGAAAGCATAGGAACGCAGGTGAAGGCTGAGCTAAATAAGGGTTTATTCAGATGGAGGGGGTTCATATGTAAGGCAAAGAGCATAACTAACTACAGGACAACATCTAACAAAGGAACAGAGTTAAAGGGTTACACTGTAACACAATGCTCTATAGAACGGACCATCGTCCGTCTGTTAGTCAGGGAGGTGCCAGCAGGAAAGGCTTTCCCAGGTTCTCTCTATAGACTGATTTCTCTGCTCCAAAAGCGCACGGCAGACTGACCTGTGGCCAGAATGTTCCATGTCAGAATATTAATTTTAGGCTGCTTCTTCTTTGTTTAATTTCCCTTACTAATTTACTTAATTAATCAGAAATGTGCATGGGGAAATGTTTCAGACCCAGACAACAAATACTGACACATTTCCTGTACTTTCTTCATGAGATGTTTCTGATTACGTAACTCCAGTTAATTGGCTTGATTTTAAGTATTTCATTAACACGCAACAAGACTGAACAGATTATGTATACTAAGCGGAGCATTAATAACCAAACGAAAGGATTTGGTGGTAATTGTTTCACCAGGTTTGCTTCTGGAGTCAACCCGAAAACAAAGCTTTGTGAGGCTTCTCAAGTGAAAAGATTTGGAAGATCAGGCCTCTTTAAATCTGGTTGTTTTTTCTTTTTTTCCTCTTGCAGCACTGGTGGGTAATTGGCGATGTTGTCACCGAATGGATCTCATTGTAATTTCCTGATTACCTTGTTTCCAGCACATTCTTCTGGGTCTCTCTCTCTCTCTCTCTCTCTCTCGCTTCCTGCAGCTGTATGCCTGTGTTGCTTCCTTCTAATGGTCTTGTTCCTGTCTTAAAAACCCCTCAAAGTTCAAGTCCTTGTATGCTACAATACTTGTGTTGTGCTTGCTTTGTAATGTAGTAATAAAATAAAAAAAAAAAAACCTGAGGTAAAAGTTGACCAGGTGTCTTAAATAATGCCAGCTGGTTGAAGACCTACTTTGCTGGTAAATTTAGTGTGAAGAACACTGAGTGTATGGGGAAGTGTAGTCATGTGACTTTTCCTGCAGCAGTCAGGATTGGTTGTGCCTTTCTGGAAGAGCGATAGCTTGTTTCTCCACTCTGCTTTGAGAGGGAGCGCGCTCGCATGCGAGGGCCAGATGTGAGGCAGGATGACAGGGGCCAAAGATGCTGTTTACGTGGCAAGTGGAAATGATTTTGGAGTGATGTGGGCGGGGCTAATCGCACTTATACGGGCTGCAAACGCAGTGGAAAGGTCAGGGGAGGGCACGGGTGGGATAGGGTGGGGCGAGGAGGGTTGTGAATAGCACTTGAGGGACCGGTGGTGGGGAGGAGAAAACAAAGACACACGGCAGCATTTTAGGAAATAACACAGCTGTCTTTTTTGAACTGGACCTGCGTGGAGCTAACGAAGGCCCTCAACCATGTGAATGAGGGACTTTAAATCTGAGTGTTTAAAGCTGAAACGTTTGCAAACACCAGTTCTACCCTTTATCTAGAGCAGCCGAGACACGTTAAATAATTCCTTGTCCCATCTGTGGAGGAACTTCAGCCAACACTTGCTATTTACCAAAACCAGCTGTTTTTAACAGCGAAGCTGCATGTTTAACACGCGCCTTAATGCGGCTGCGTGTAGCTAGCTCCAAGTTTCGCAGTAGAAGAATGTGCATTTTGTCTGTTTTATTAACACACAGGAGTCACTTTACTCGGCCCTGTGCTCACGGTAGGATATAGTGTCTGTGAAAAAGAACCGCACTTACAGTTTGGTCATGCACAGCCGTTCACGGCATCGTGCCGTACAGTAAGTCACCCGATGGACTGGCTCCAGTGCTGATGTCGGTGAAAGTGGAAAATTTAACAAGCGAGAGAGAGAGGCGCACCGGTACATGTCCCCGCAGGGCCTCAGCGTTACGTCATTAGATCGCAGCAGCCCAGCGGCCCCTGTGCACTGGAGTCACGTGACCGGCACGTCATTCCGCACAAATGTGTGAGGATTGGGTGAGCTGTTGTGTAAACGAGTGCGCGCGTGCCCTCGGCGTGCTTGGGCGGCTGTCGTGAAAGAGCACGGCCGCGTCGGACTGTTTCGCTATCAGGTCTCAGGGACTAAATTTGTTGGCAAAAAGTTATCCACAATGAAAATGTAACGTCTGATTTACCGTTGACATGTTACCTCCCGTTTGTAAAAATAAAACCGGCACCTTTTCCTGCAAATCGACAAATGTAGGAAAAAGACGTGTAAGATTTCATACCTGCCTTCTAAATTGTATTTAAAGTTAATTGGTTTTTTTTTTTTTTTTTATCATACATTAAAGTTGATGTCCCCCGAATACAACGCCAAGAATTAGCTACACACATGATCTTATGCTTTGTATTTGCTGTTGTGTGCAATGCTTGTGTTTTGGATCCGTATGCCAGCATGTAGGCTGTCGCAGTTTTCCTAGCTAATTCCATTCAAATCTAATTTGTAGCCTCGCCAGTCAGGAACGTTCATCCTCTTCCTGCGCATGCTAAATAGTAAGCGGTTGCATAGCCATGAATTATCATATGACATGCAGATGCCCCCTGGAACTGCTCCAGGGTCAGTAAAAAAGACTGTGGTTTCTTTTCAGCAGTTCACATTGCCCACCCCCTGCTGACCCAACCTCTGTGTGCTCTGAGAGATATATGTGAATAAAGATATTTAAAATCTCTTCTGCCCCCTCCCCCAATTCTTTTGAGTTAAATTTTTAAAATAAGAGTTCTTGTTAGGCTTGAAATATTGTACTGTAAATGGACACACAGACGCCAGGGGCATCATTGCAGGTATTGATACGCTTTTTGGCTCGCTCGAAATGTTTTTTTTGTCACTTTTTCCTGTGTGCGTATAGCTCCATGTGTTAGAAATTTGTGCTCCACCCTTTTGGGATAGAAATGTTTAAAACAAGGAGCGACTCTGTGGGTCACATGACCTGCAAAAAAAAAAAAAAAAAACAACAACAGTCAGGCTGCTCTGGATTGGCTCTGCCCACATTTCAGGATCTCATAGTTGAATGAATCTTTTTTTTTTTTTTTTTCCTTCCAGTGTTTTAGGTGTGCTTACTAGATGGTTTTATGCAATGGTTTTTCAGCCCTTGGCTCCTTACAGACCAGGCATTTGTGTTTCCCTGTTAAGTTAATTAATGTCAGTTATGCATGTTTTATTTCTTTTACCAGCCATTTTTTTTTTTTGTTTGTTTTTCCGCTTTTCCGAAGAAGGACCTTAATTCTATCCAGTTGTCTTTTCTTAAAACATAACTCATAAGGATGAG